>JAODAL010010738.1:0-103513 GCA_025379985.1 Phyllomedusa bahiana | reverse complement strand
GGGTTTCCAAAGCAAATAAGCAAGGAGTTTGTATGTTCTCTGCGTGTTCTTGTAGGTTTCCTCTGCTCACCCCTGAAACTAGGTGTATACAGTGCAGTCAGCAAATTCTGGCCCATCTGCCACTTTTTTCTAGCTCATTCCATTCTTTTGCACTTTTCTTTTACTTTGTTTGTGATCTGCCAGATTAATCTGGCATGCTGATGGTAAGATTGTATGAAGGATCCAACATATGATTGATCTGCATCCAATCTTAATCCTAAAGGGGTTGTCTACCTTCCCTTTTTAGCAAAAGTATGCTGTCCATCCCCTAAAACAATATAAAACCAGACTCAACACTTTTCTGATGTTCATACCAGAAGCGGTCTTCTATCTTCTTCAGACGTTTTTCTCTATTGGTCTTGTGTTTTTTTCCGACTCCGGCCAAATGAAATGTCATTGCTACAGCCTCAGATAGGCTTCAGTGGTCTCCTGACACTGCCCAACATCATTGTTTGGAAGAGAAGGCTATTAGTTTACATTAATCCCTAAACATACAATATTAATTGGTTCTGGGTCGACCATTCTGTGATGAAACCATGACTCTATAGAAATTGATTCCAGAGCACCAGCAGGTCTCCTACATAATGAAAAATGAATATAAAAGATAACTAAGCAGATACTAATGTAGGTAAAGTGTGTTCTTACATATGACAGCAGAAAGAGCTGCTGGGTAATAGAAATCACTTTTCATATTGAGGACAGGAGTTTCTTTGGGGTATGTACTATATATGTAATGTACCTGAAAAAAAGAAAATGAGACCCTCCTCTGATGCCTAAAAGAGCAGCTCACCTAGGTATATGTAAGAGAAGTATAGGATATTTAGTACTGTACTGTATTGAGGTGCTATAGATCACCAATCACTGCATGCACCTCACTAACACATGTAAGAGTACAGGACATGTAGTACCACAATGTACTGTAGAGAGGTGCTATGGACCTCCAATCATTACATGCACCACACTAATACATGTAAGAGCAGTACAGGACATGTAATACTGCACTGTACTGTAGAGAGGTGCTATAGACCTCCAATCTTTGCATGTACCTCATTAATACATGTAAGAGCAGTACAGGACATGCAGTATTGCACTGTACTGTAGAGAGGTGCTATAGACCACTAATCACTGCATGCACTTCACTAATACATGTAAGAGCAGTACAGGACATGTAGTAATCCACTGTACTGTAGGGAGGTGCTACTAGACCAGCAATCACTGCATGCACCTCACTAAAAACATGAAGAGCAGTACAGGACATGTAGTACTGTACTGTAGAGAGCGCTACTAGAAATGCCATCACTGCATGCACCGCACTAATAAAATGTAAAGGAGCATTTCAGGACATACAGTATAAATAGACCAAAAACCTCCCAAGTGATGAAAAAAATAAAATAATCAAAAATAATATCCAATCAGAACAATTCCCTTTAAAATATAACTTTTAATCAATATCTCTAAAAAACTATTTCAAAAAATCAAAATGAAAAACACCTCTAAGAGGAATAAATAATATGGCAACAATAAAGCAAAGAGTATGTATCAATCAAAGGAGCTTAAACCAAACAAGTCCCTACCAAAATACCTATTATCAACCTATACAGATAACCCCGCCCGATAATGCGGACCCGTGCAATGGGTTACAATTGTCCCCTATCAAAAATCCCTAAGTCTAGAACAAGTGGAGACTTTTGGTCAGTTCCTCCTACCTTCAAAAAGTAAAAAGTTAAGAGAGCAAAAGAGAATAGTATATGAATAGGTCCCAACCGCTAGAACCAAAATGTAAATGTCAACAAATATATCTACATAAAGATAATACAGAAGATGTAAATAGCCCGATCACTGCCAAAAGAGATAAATGTTTACTATTACACCTATCCAGCATATGAAATCCCCATAAGTTCATTGCACATGAATCCCCAACTCAACTTGCAGATCCCAAACTCAGGACTTATCATATGGGTTAAAAGACAAAAGAATGCAAACCACTATTACCATATTTCAGATAAAAACATGACTGAGATAGATAATACTGATTAGAGATCATAATCGTACAACTTTAGGATGGTGTGCCTGACCAGCATATCTCGCTAGAGGTGCTTCTCCACGGTGGTACACCCTTTGTATCAGGTAATTACAACTGTCCTTTGGTGGGACATGAATACCTTATACTAAGGAAGTAGCCCACCGGAGCACACTACTGTTATATGCGTCAGGCACACCAACCTAAAGTGGAAAGATTTTGACCTCCTTATCAGTGTTATGTTACTCAGTCCAATGTTTTACATCTTGAAATATGGTAACTATGGTTTGGCATTTCTTTTGTCCTTAACCCACATTGTATAATCCAGAGATTGGATTAAACGTTGCGTCTGGATTCATGTCTACCTATGGGAATTCAATACTGGATGAGTGTAAAGTACATTTATCCTCTTTTGGCATGGTCGCTATTGACATCTACATAAATATCTTTATTGTAGAATATTATGTGACATATATTTTGGTTATAGCCCGGGACCTATTCATATACCTATTCTCTGTCTATTAACTTTACCATTTTGAAGGAGAGAACGACACAGGTCCCCATTGTTAAAGACTTAGGATTTTTTGTTAACAATTAGTAACCCCATTGCAGGGTGCCCTTATCGGGCTTTCTCTGTATCAGGTAGATAATAGGGTATTTGTATGGGACTTTTTAGAGTTAAGCTCCTTTATTATACATACTCTTTGCTTATTGTCCCATATTATTTATTACTCTTAGAGTTTTTCATTTTGAGATTTTGAAATAGTTATTTTAGAGATATTGTATTAAAAGAATTATAATTTAAAGGGAATTGGTTCTGATGGATATTGATTCAGACATACAGTACACCTACTGGTGCTTAAGAGGTACTGATTGACCACCAATCACTGATGCACCTCAATAAACATTAAGAGTGCATACAGACATACAGTACCCTACTGTCTGTATAAAAGGTACTATAACCACCTATCACTGTCATCACCTCACTATACATGTAAAGTAGTACAGACATAAAGTACTAAAACAATACTGTAGATAGACACTACTGACTGTAAATCACTGCTTTAGCACCTCACAAATACTATGTAAGAGCAAACAGGTCATTAAGTACGTTTACAGTAGTGAGTGCAATGAGAGACTACCAATCACTTGCCATCACCTCACAAAATACATGTCAAACAGTAAAGACATGTAGTAACCGCACTGTCTTGCAGAAGGTGCTATTGACCACCAATCACTGCATGCACCTCACAACACAATCAAGCATTACAGGAACCATGTTGTTAGAGATGGCGAATTTCCCGAAATTCGTTTCATTTACATTACGCCGAATTCTCGTCAAAAAATAACTTCGTTCCGAATATACTCGGCACTAATCACGATAAAAAACAGCTTATTTACCAGGCTGGCACAGAGCCGGCAGGGTGCTGTAGAACCGGTGTGCTATGCTTTAAATATGCAGAAGCTTGTTTGGCGTTCATACAATGTTTGTTTTTAGTATGACAAGCACATGCCTGGCCGCCGACTTAAATCACTTCACTAAAAATGCCCTGGCACTTAAGAGGGTCAAAACTGACGAAAAAACTGAAGCGGGAATGTTCCTATAAACTCATGCAGAAGAAATGCTGAGAAAAAACAAGCTGAGAAGTTCAGAGTAGCAACATCAGTGACAGAGTGTGGAGGTACGGCGCTATGCCACAGCACTGAGGTCATACAGTCACAATGACATTCTGAGGTGCAAAACAGGATAAGGTCAATGAGTGGGACACAATGACACATGTGAGTCCGTTCAAGCAGCAGCATGAGTCAGACAGTGGCACATTGACAGAGTGGTTTAGGTCACGGCATCACCAACAAGCAGCATGATCAGACAGTGGGACAATGACTACAGTTGGTGTAGGTCACCAGCAAAGCGGAGGCAGCACCACAGCAGCAGCATGAGTCCAACGGTGGCAAAATGACATTCTGAGGTGGCAAAAGCAGGAGTAGGTCACAGAGTATTGGACCAATGACACAGTGTGTGGGACACGCAGCAGCCACAGCAGCACATGAAGGACAGAGCATGCACAATGACATTCGTGGAGGTGGGCATAAAACAGTGAATAGCGCACAGAGTGGACAATGACACAGTTTAGGTCACGCAGCAGCCACAGCAGCAGCATGGAGTCACAGTGGCACAATTACATTCGGAGGTGCAACTACAGAGTAGCCAACTAGAAATGGTGACAAGAAACAGTGTGAGTCACGCAGGGCACCACAGCAGCAGCATAGTCAGACAGTGGCACAATACCAGAGTGTGGAGGTGGGTGGCAATACGCATCCCTTGTAAAGATGGTTGGTGGAGATGAGAAACTATCACAGATGTTGGCAATATCAGCAGTGGCGGCATCATAATAGTGCAGAGGTCAGGTAGTTTGAACCAGACGCTCCATTTCTCACAGTTTTGGTGAGTGGCGTCATGGCTGATGTAGTCTGACGCCAAGCATTGTTGTGTGGAAATCCGTCTCATCGTCACCCTGAATTTCATCTGACGAAAGTCAGTCGTTCTCACATTTCCCGTGACACGGGTTCTCCTTAGAACGATGGCCCCCTCGCCTGCTACTGAACCCCGCTCTGATGCAACACACGGGCCGGCAGACAGCTTCTCCACATGCAAACTCGGCAAGTTGCGAGCCCACACATCCTTTTTTGGATGCCCAGCTAGTCCAAGGAATCGTTCTAACTGGGGTGGCAGAGATGCTGTCCCAGTAGGCCAACTCACCTGTGTTGTTCAGGACGCTTCCAGGTCCTGCGCAGCTGCTGCTGCGACTCACCCTACCTCACTAGGCGGGTGAAGAAGCTGCTCATCAGTGACACCAGACTTAGTTGACTGCGATGAGCTTGTAACTGCACTACAACCACTCCCCATGACCTGACCCCCAGCACTGCGCAGGTAGTACGAGAGCGCTGAGAATCCTCAGCCGTAGAACTGTCAAGAGAGGGACGATGGCCCCCACATAGGCACGGCCACAGATTACTGGAGGATTTCCCCTAAATATTTGAAGTTTTCCTCCCTCTCAATAGCTGAAAAAGCTCACCCATTTTGGACCAGTAGCAGGTCCAATAGGTGGGAGAGGCCAGAATTCTTCCCTCTTGTAGCACTGTGCCGATGCTTGACAGTTCGAGTCTTCACTAGGCCGAGGCAAATATAGCATGCGCGGGCCATCTGCACAAGTGACTCCAAGGGGCTCCCTGCCCTCCATTTCCATTGTATACTGCACTGATGGCGTGGGTCATCTGCCTCGTCATTCCTCATCTCCATCCACCCTCCTCCAGCTGCCTCCTTCTCCCTACCTCTCTGTCACTCTGGGTAGAAAATCCACTCATATTCACCAGACATGCTTCTGCTCATGTCTCTTCCTCCCCTCCAATTTCAGTCCCCAACCGCACTCTGTGGTCACGAATGTAGTCGCCACTCTCCTTCCCCTGCCCAACAGATTTTTCAGCATCTGGTTCCAGACATGAAGCATGAAATGAACGTTATTCATCCTCCGTAGTCCTGGCGACAACAAATAAGTCGCCAGTCCTCGAAGCCTCAACACCGGCAGTTGCCACGCATTAGCTTCCACTGGTTGAACATCAAAGTTACACAATGGATACTTCTGTCTGCCTGGATCAGTCAAAAAATCGTTACTGGCCTTTCCCTTCATACAGTCGGTCCAACATGTCAGGCTGTTGAATTCCAACGGTGGAAACATCGCATATCAGAGTGTGGTTGGGGGAGGCCCGTTCTGCCCTGCAAACTCGAGGAGGTGTTCCTTTTTGTAACGAATGATAAAGTCCAATGCACAGTTTTCCTCCATTATTCAGAATTCTTAAAGATCGATGGAAGACTGTCAGAACCTTTTCACACCAATTGAACACCGAGCGCCATGCTAGGGCGCAATGGACCATCCCTCCTCAGTTGCAGCGCGGACAGACCATTTCTTCCCATTGTCGTCACCATGGTTCCGATTTGCCAGCGTTGGCGCAGAGAAAGCCACACTTCGATTTCTTGCTGCATGACACGAGCAGTTCTATCCCCCAGTGGTGACATCGTTCGCTCCGAGCCAAACCAGTGTAGAGACTCGTGACACCGCTGTGCCTTCACATGTGTATGAAAGGAGGCAGTACTTAGTGGAGGCTGATAATGGTGTGGTGAGAGAGGAAGGGCGGAACAATTCGCAGAGCCGCAGTTTGAACAACGTGGATGGAGAAACGGCGTCCTCCGTGTCAAGATGTTGGTGTGGTCTGGGCAGGAAGCACATTCACACATTGGGCTCGTAAAGGACAATGTACTGCCCTGTCCGTATTACAGCTCTAGAGCGTCCGCGGCTTGCCTGTCACCTTGGAACAAACGATAAGCTCTAGGACTTGGCCCAACCTTCTTTCTACATATTTTATGAAGTTGCTGGTACTTGCTTTTTTTGTGAAAAAAATTTCGGCTTGGAACCTCCATCTCGCTCGGCACAAGCCATTAGTTCTCTGAATGTGCAAGTCCCACCGATTGGAAGGGAGGACTGCAGTACCATCAACTTGACCAGTGACAAGGTCACTGCTCAACCTTTAGGAATGGTTGGACGCAATACAGTTGTCTCTTTGCAATCGCCTCGCTGACAACTGCTGGCGCCATGAGTAGCATGGAGCAGGAAGCATCTGGACCATTTGGAGAATATGTCAAAGAAAAACAGCTTGGCCTTCTGCAGAGGATAGGTGTGGAGCCCTGCCTGGCTGCAATGGCATCATGCACTGGGCGCTGCAGCCGCTGCTGTTGCTGCGGCGGCAGATGACCACCACAACTGAGCCACATTTCTTCTCCCAGGCCAGAACCTGATGGTGACGCTGCATGTGTTGACGCATGGCCGTGGGTGCCAATGTTACTCCTGGCCACGCTTCACTTTCTGCATACAGAATCTACAATTTACCCATATTCGGCTCCTCCGGTGTCTATAGCAAGAACTGCCACACCGCTGAGTGACAACTGCCTGCCGCTGGCGCTCGCTGAGCCCCTGTCCGCTACTTTCTGGACCTGCGTAAGCGGATTTTTTATACCCCTTGGCCGCTTAGGCTTATTCCCGAACCTCGAGCACTGCTGCTAATCCTAGCTGACTCACGCCAACACGACCCACTTGCTGACTGCGCCGTCTGCCTGACGCTGCAGCTATGCCCTTCATCCCTGACGAATGATGAAGCCTTGCCTCACCCAGCTTCCCAAGTGCGTCGGCTACATCATCATCCTATTTGTGTTGTCATCTCACTCTTCAGCTGACCTCATCACCGTCTGGTATGCAGAGCTTGACCCCTCACAAACATGACCTACACCATCCACTCTCTCATCTATACATTTGCCACCAACTGAAAAGAGTCAGGGAATATTGGCCCCATTTCTTCGTCGCTGCCAAGGTGCTGCTGACGACTGCCCTCCTCAAATTGTTCACCTCGCTATGTATGGCGCTGACCCAGACCACATATTATTCTCTGCTGAGGGAACCATGGGACAGAGCGGGTTGAGGACATGTAGGGCGCCGTCTGTAACCCGTCTCCCGAGCCATGCCAACTAAGGGTTGTGGCTGACGTCCCACCAGACCGTGGCGGGGTTGTCAGATGTCATCCTGGGAGGAAGTGATGACCTAGTCCAACCAATCAAGAACCATTGGTTGACTAGTCACACACGGCCGCTTAGAGTGAAAGCGGCGTTGTTGTGCCTCTACCTGATGACCCCTGCTGCGACGTCCCGCTTGCTGTCTTGCGACCCAGCTCGGAATGTTGTGTTGCTCTGCCACTCCAGTTGAAAGACCTGCCACCTCTCTTAGCAGACATACCAGTTTGTTCTAAAATGTACAGACAAACAGATTTATGAAAAGATATCTGTATATGGATAAATACCACACCCTGTATTTGACGCCAGAATGAACCACTAATAACTCTAGTAACCCTTTGGATATAATTTGCGCTCCACAACGCAGAAAAATTACTTGTATGTGCCGTTTAAAAAACGTGTTTTTACTAATATAAAAGCACACACAGCTTATATAAACTTCCGATATGAAACAAAAAAAATTTATGCTACAGAATTTCTTGTCTGTGGCGGGTGAAAAAACTAAGTTTTTCTTTATGAGTAACAACTGCAGAACGAACGCTTAATTAACCCCTGAAGTAAATTGGCAAAAGAAATTGTTGAGCAAACCACAAACTAGTAGCTTTGTACGTGGTTACAATTGCGTGTTTTCTTAACCACACAACAATAGATAAAATTGTAATAACCTTCGCATGGTGATTATCTAACACAGAAAAATGTATATATTTGCGTTAAAAAATTACTGTTTCTTGGTCCACACCGATGCAAAACAACGCTTAATTAACCCCTGGATGTAAATTGCGCAATAGAATTGAGCGAGCCAAAAATGAAGTGGTATTTTGTATTGTATAAAACGCTGTTGCTTTAAATGAATTACAACAGGAACTAGATTATATCCTACTTGGATATTGAATGATATCACTGCAAGTGGACGCAACACTGATTTCAGATCCAATACCCCAAAAAATTAGAAATAAACATCAGAGATAACAGTCTCTGAGACAAGCCTGAGACCACCCCACAAAAATCGCTGAATAAAAATCATTTTCTCAGTAGACTACAGACCGCGGCAGCACACTTCCTGATGAGCACAGATGAGAGATTGAGCTCCCGACGTCGGACGCCTGAACTTTAGTAGTGGCGGTGACGTCACAGAATCCCGCCTTCACTGATCTGGCTTCTTCTAGTGCACATGTGCATCCGCAGGCTATGCCCTTCTTCCTCCCAGATGCTTTGCCCCCTTGTATCGCCATGTGCTCGGCAGCCCATTTTATATCAATCAAAAGGCACACTGTCGTTCACTCCGAAGTACCCAACGTTAGACTTCGTTTCAGAACCGAAGTTAACCTGAAAATTCTAAACGAATTCCACTATCGTTAGAATCAATTGCCCATGCTCACAGGTAATATTGCACTGTACGTAAGAGAGCTACCTAACTACAATCACTCCTGCGATGAGTACCTCACTAATACATGTCAGCGCAGTTACAGAAACATGTAGCACTGCATTGTACTGTAGAGAACACAGTACTAGGACCCTCCAATCCCTGCATCACTGCACTGACACAGTTGTTTTTACCAAGTAATTTTTCAGATAAATGGTTAGATCTTCCATCAGTCACATCAGCCGCAGATCAGCATTGTCTGGGACATTTTATGGAGAGTCTAGTTTTAAGACACAATGTCCCAGGAAAGATCATTGTATGCTGGAAATATTCTAAACTGAGGCCATTTTCAATTGACTATTTTGAAAGAGAAATGTTGCCCTATCCATATGCTACATCAAGACCGACTTCATACAGGGCAATTTCATGATTTTTTTTTATTATTGTTTTTTTTTCCAAAGAGAGAAATGTACAGTAAACAAAGTTACTCCACCCCCCACCACCCAAACCAATTACAAATGGGCTTATTTTCTCCTCAACACTTGTGCCCTAGTTCCATTAGTCATTCATTACAGAGCGAGTGCATGAACACATCATAGGATCATCTCTGGCGGGCCAGCCCGACCTTGCACTTAACTGACAGCTTACAGAAATGCATAGATATATTGAAGTGGAAAGATCTTGGGAAATTCATCCTAATAGATTTATATATATAGAAAAGTTATTTTCCTCTCCTGCTTCTCATCTAACTGAACATAATATCATCTGTTCTCTATGTGAAAATATGAACAACTGCTAGAATTATTTGCTGAACTTCAGAGACTTTCCAATCACGTATAGAATTAGCCTTTAATAACTTTCCTCGAATACATGTGCAGATGTCTCTGTTTAATTCACAGTTAAGAAATGTGTTTGCAATGTGTTCATTACGCGTCTCTACTTCATGGCAGATCGCAGTCGTAGAGAAGGACTGAAAAATGCACAACTCATATCTGCACTGAATTCAGTTAACCCCTGTGAACAATCGCATTTGTTTTGTTTGTTTTTTTTCATACATTCTTCATTAAATTCTTTAACTGTTTTCCATCAACATAATTGTATGAGACAAGTTTTAGCTTTCAGTGGCACCAGATGGGATACATATAATGTATTGATTTTCATGCTTGATATCATACAGTAAATTGGTGGGAGTGTTGCTCCAATGAAATAAAAAGAAGTGATACTTACCTTCCCAAAACCCTCCATGCTAGGACTGCCACTGCCAGTGCTCGGGATATGGCTTCTGTTTACTTCCATTCCAGAGACTTTACGACTGTCACGGTCATGGTAGTTTCCTGACATCCACCAATTCGAATGAAACTTGTTAATGTGAATGCAGGAATTGCAAATACCGCTGAAAAGGTGTGCCTATCATCTGTAGTAGCAGAGCTGAAATGTAGGTGAATGGTAAGGTATTACATTTGTTTTATTTTATTGCAGCACCACCAAAGGGTTGTCTCACTGCACTGTTTACAGAGCCAAAAGCATCTCTAGATTCATGCATCCTGTCTCTTGCTGGTCAAGCTGTGGTGAATTACAATATCGCTCACATATCATAACATTTGCAATTACTCGCTGACATGAGACAAAGATGTCTATTTAAAGTCCAGAGAAGTTTCAGAGCTAAAGTAAACAAAAGTTATTAGTCACCTTTGTTTGTTAGATCAAATAGCACTTAGGGCATGTCCCCATGGCACGGGTTTTCACCCTGATTTACGAGCACGGTTTTTCCCGTTTTGAAAGCAGTCTTAAACTGGTTTGCCCCAACCTTTGAAACAGAACATTTGTAGTGATCAATGGAAAATCAGTGAGCCAGTCCCCACTGCATGGATTCCACCAGAATGGCGTTGCTTAGACCTGCCAGCGTCCAAAAACAGAGAAAATGTTGATTCGTCGTGCCCCTTTATTGGCGGAACATGACATGTCGGGTGAAGGTACGTGCTAGAACCGCAAACCGTGGAGAAAAGCCGCACCCCTGCATGCCAAAAACAGAGTAAATACCGGTTAGGATTTCCCAACCAGTATTTGCTCTGTGTCGTGTAAACGGCCCTTAAAGCTCTCAAGCTGCCGACAGTTCTGTGTGTCAAACTGTTTGATAACATCATCCCTGCTATCAGATTAGACAAACAGCAAAGAAGCAGGGCAGAGCAGGTCTGTAACTTAGAGAAACATGAGTGCACTCAGAGCAGATAAAATCATTTTTATCTTCTCCACAAATAAAAATAAACAAAACAATCTATTTAAAAATGTTTTTATTTACTGTTCCCTACATGTTGAAAGCTAATATTTGTAGTGAGGAGGAATGTAAAGAAATGTCACTATTGCTTTCAGGTTCAAAATGTAATAAAGTAAAGATAATAAAGAATAATAATAATAATGAATAATATAATAATAACATAATCCTCAATAACAACAATAATAATAATCTTTATTCATAAAGAGCCAACATTTTCTGAGAGGGGATGAACAGCCATTCCATCATTGTTTTTACATTCTTAATTTTGTGTCATTCACAGTATGGCATAAATTAAAAAAAGAAGAAGAAAAAGAAAAAGAAGAAGGTTAATTATAATAATAGTGATAAAAACAGAAATAATAAGAATAACATTAATAATAATGTTCTTTATACATCATAGTGGTCCACGTTTTTTTCTCTATTGTGAAAAAGCCTATTAACAGATCAAACCAGAGAAGCGAGGTCTCTGCTCATAAGAGATTACAATATATCTGGGAATAAGGGTGAGACAAAAGGTAGGAATGAATAACAAGGTACCATTATACTATGGGTTAGAATATAACACACATTTTACTTTGATTTAATTAAAGAATTTATATTATTGGGTATTGCTTTTTATAACACTTATCTGAGATTTGTCATCATTCACATTGGTCCTTATACCCATTGGGACTCACAATCTAAATTCAAGATTAACCAAATTTCTATAGTATTTTTGCACAGTAACAACGTTTTCTTTGTGTTTGTGTTCTAAAGCCCATAACATTTTAATGTTTTCATTGACATACAGATGAGTCTTTGGTTACCTTTCCTCTTTTGTAGCTTGACATATCCTTAGATGTGTAGTGTAACATAACTAGTTTTGAAAGAAACATGATTTCATGCTACTCTGTCGGGAGTTGTTAATGCTACATGTTTCTCTATGTGGCATTTACTATGTGGTACAAATACAATTAGTTTTTGTATATGAGTCTACGATTCGCAGCAAATATGCCACAGACGAGCACACTCGATGCAGCCCAAACCAGATGACATTCTTACTATAATGAAGCAAGACACACATTGTCCCCTTGGATTCCTCTTCTGGTTGCAGCCGACATTCAACCTGATAACCATATGAAACAAATAAGTTTATCTTGATATCATCAGACAACAGGACGACAGCCATGCAGACCAACATGATACAGTGTGCGGCATATGGTTTGAGCACTGACGGGCTGACTCATATGTCATTTTGAAAAGTCAATCTCTGGATATAATGCTGATCATGTGCACTCAACTTCTTTGGTCAACCATGGCAAGACCTGTACTAAGTGAAACCTGTCTTGTTAAACCACTGTATGGTCTTAGCCACCGTGCTGCAGCTCAGTTTCAAGGTGTTGGTAATCTTCTTATAGCCTCGGCCATCTTTATGTAGAGCAGCAATTCTTTTTTCAGATCCTCAGACAGTTCTTTGCAATGAGGTGCCATGTTGAACTTCCGGTGACCATTATGAGAGAGTTTGAGAGTGATAACACCAAATTTAACACACCTGCTCCCCACTGACACCTGAGGCTTTGTAACACTAATGAGTCACAGAACAGCAGGGAGGGAAAAAGGCAAATTGGGCACAATTAGTCCATTTTCACTTTTGTACTGATTTTTGAGGGCATACAAAATTGACACTGTTATACAAGCTGTATGCTGACTTCTTTACTTTGTATCAAAGTGTTGTATCTTCAGTGTTGTCTCATGAAAACATATAATACTACAGTCATGGCCAAAAGTTTTGAGAATGATACAAATGTTAATTTTTACAAAGTCTACTGCATCAGGTTTTATAATGGCAATTTGCATATACTCCAGAATGTTATAAAGAGTGATCAGCTTAACAGCAATTAATTGCAAAGTCAATAGTTGCCTAGAAAATGAACTGTTTCCCCAAAACACATTTCAACTTCATTGCAGCCTGCCTTAAAAGGACCAGCTAACATCGTTTCAGTGATTGCTCCATTAACACAGGTGTGGGTGTTGATGAGGACAGGGCTGGAGATCAATCTGTCATGATTAAGTAAGAATCACACCACTGGACACTTTAAAAGGAGGGCTGGTGCTTGGCATCATTGTTTCTCTTCTGTTAACCATGGTTATCTCTAAAGAAACACGTGCAGTCATCATTGCACTGCACAAACTGGCCTACAGGGAAGAGTATCGCAGCTAGAAAGATTGCACCTCAGTCAACAATCTATCGCATCATCAAGGAATTCAAGGAGAGAGGTTCCATTGTTGCCAAAAAGCCTCCAGGGCGCCCAAGAAAGACCAGCAAGCGCCAGGACCGTCTCTTAAAAGTGTATTCACGCTTCGGAATCGGGCTACCAGCAGTGCAGAGCTTGTCTAGGAATGGCAAGCAGGAGATGTGAGTGCATCTGCACACACTGTGAGGTGGAGACTCATGGAGCAAGGCCTGGTGTCAAGGAGGGCAGCAAAGAAGCATGCCGTTTCTCTCCAGAAAAAACATCAGGGACAGACTGATATTCTGCCAAAGGTACAGGGAGTGGACTGCTGAGGACTGGGGTAAAGTTCATTTTTCTCTAAAGAAATCCCCTTTCCGATGTTTGGTACACACTGGAAAACAGCTTTTCGGAGAAGACAGGGTGAGCGATACCACCAGTCTTGTCTCATGCCAACTGTAAAGCATCCAGAAACCCTTCATGTGTAGGGTTGCTTCTCAGCCAAGGGAATTGGCTCTCTAACAGTCTTGCCTAAAAACACATCCATGATAAAGAATGTACCAGAATGTCCTCCAAGAGCACAACTTCTCCAAACTGTCCAAGAGCAGTTTGGTGATCAACAATGCCTTTCCCAGGCATGATGGAGCACCTTGCCATAAAGCAAAGGTGATAACTAAATGGCTCAGGGAACAAAACATAGAGATTTTGGGTCCATGGCCTGGAAACTCCCCAGATCTTAATCCCATTGAGAACTTGGGGTCAATCTTCAAAGAGACGGGTGGAAAACAAAAAAACCAAAAATTTGGGCAAAATGCAACTTTTGTTGTGAAAGAATGGAATGCTATCAGTCAGGATTTGGTCCAAAGTTGATTGGGGCATGCCAGGGAGATTTGCAGGGGTCCTGAAGAAGAAGGGGTCAACACTGCAAATATTGATTGCGCTGTACGGGTGGGCCTGCAAACTCCCCGTCCCGGGTTCGCGGGCACCCCTGGTCCCGCACGAGGGGCACCGTGCACGCAAGCGGGGGGGGGGCACGTCCCCGGCCCCATCACCCCTACTACCCCGGCCCCGGCCCTGTTGCTGCTCCAGTTTTCCCACCCTGCGGTCCCCGATTCAAAAGGTGCGACGCGCCGGCTCTGTGAAATTTAAAAAAGCCCGTGAAACCGGTAATTGGGTTTGCCGGTAAAACCCTGCCCTTTTTAAACCCTCCCCCCTTCCTGGTGTTGTTCCCCGGATCTTTAGTCCCATTTTAGCCTACGGGAAAAAGCTTTCCAAGCCTTGTTTGATTTAGGGTTTTCCGTACCATTGCTTCCTTTCCCTCGACCACGCTCTTCCCGATTTTTGCCCGACTACCCCTGGCCCGCCCAAGAACCTTTGCCGCCTGTCCTGCCTTTCCCTTCCCCGACTACGGCATTTTGACTTTTTGCACCACGCTTTTACTTTTGGTTTGCCACCGCAAGCAAGTCACACAGGGGGGGTAACGACGGGGGTAGACTCCCGCCGCAGCAAGTCCTCCGCTTTGCGGGGGCCTTGGTAAAAACCCGGGACCTACTTAGATTCCATTCCCGGGCGGGGTTTACACTACGTTTGGGGTGGTCCGGGGGATCCCTTCTCCCCGGGATCTGACAGAAACCCTCCGGCCCTGGATCCCCCCAAGGGTGCCTTCCGTCCGCGCTGACCTCACCGCCTTTTGTGGCTCAGATCGAACAGTCGCTCAGAAACCCCAGCAATCCCATCTCTCCGCCTTTTGATGAAAGCAGTTCCCGGCTTTCACAGCAGCACCCGCTCCCGTGGTCCTATGCTCCTCGGTTCCGGCCCGCCCCGGCGGGTCCCGGCTCCGTCTGTCTAGGGGGTCCAAATTCGATGGGGACCCCAAGGCCTGAAAGGGGGGTTTTTCACCCAATGCTCCCTGATATCAAATTTAATGGGAAAAACCAATTTCCTACCGAATGGTCAAAGGGGGCGTTCGTGCCAGCCTTCTCTCCGGGAAAGCCCGGGGCGGGGCTCCCCCCATTGGGGACGGGGCGATCCGGGTTTAGGCCCCCCTGGCTACTTTCCTCGCCGATTCAAGATGTTTTCGAGGAAACCCCGAGTTCTTCTGCTGGACCCCCCTTGTAAACCTGCGCCAAAAGGGGCTATCTGTAGGCGATATGCCTTTACGTTTCCGCACTTTGGCTTCCGAGTTTTTTTGGGAAGAAGCGGGTTTGACTGCCACCTTAAAGAAGGGCCTCTCCAGCCACATAAGGTTTGCCCTATTGCTCGGGGATCCCCGTCTTCCTTTAGGACCTTATCCCCCTGTCACTCGGTTTCATCTTTCTGGGAAGCAGGGGGAAACTCCGGGCGGGAACGGGAACAGGCTAGACCCCGCCATCTCCCTCGTCTGGCTCCGTATTTCAAAGGCGCCTCAGTTCCCCTTTCCTGCTCCCCGCCGGGAGGCCCATGAAAGGGATAGACCCCCAAAAAAATTCTTCGACGGGAAAATAGAAAGTGAGGGCATCTTTTGCCTGACTGTGGCAGTGCGGCCATTTCCACAGTCCTGTCCATTGCCCCCTCAGGTCCGGGAAACGGGGCGCACCTAAGGGTACGAAAGGAGAGGCGGCCCCAAGGTGAGAAGCAAACCCCTCTCCTCGCAGATCGTCGCACTGGGGCCCGGGTTCCCATTTACGCTACTGCTTTCCTGGACTCTGGGGTGGGGAAAATTTTTTCGACGTTTCCCCGGTGTCCCAAAAAAAATTTCCCCTGTGACCGCCTGGAGAAGCCCTACTAAATTCCTTTGTCAGTGGAGAGTTCTAAAGGATCCAATTTTGGGTTCCGAACTGGCCCTCTGGCCTAAAAAGGGGGTATGCACAAGGAGAGACTTGCGTTCTACTATTTACCCCGTTCCCCCTCGTCCTTTTTCCCCCGGGGGTCTCCTTGGCTGCAACGCATGCTCCCCGTGCTGAGGGAGAGGGCGAAGCCCTGAGAGGGGTTTGGGTGTCAGTCTCGCTGTTTGGTGGCCCTCCCCCGGTGTTACCGTTCTCCGGGGGTGTTAATCTCTGACGGGCCTTTCCTGCCCCCTTCCAAAACCTTCGTAAACGTTTTCCCTCCAGAAGCAAGCGAGAATTGCCGACCCATCCCCCATATGATGTTTTTTGTCTTCTGCCCAGGATGTTCCTCCACGGGGCAGGGTTTACCCCCGTCGGACCTAAACCTGGCTATTTTAATATATCAGGAAATTCCGAAGGGGTTTCACCCAAAAGGGCCCCCTCTCCAGCTAGGGGGGGGTTTTTTTTCGGGGGCTAAAAAGGGAGGCCCCTTCGTCCTTGCATAGACTTTCAAAAGGCCTCAACAAGATCAGGGAAAAAAAAACTGCTATCCTCTCCCCCTGTTCTGGAGTTTTTTGACCGGCTACGAGGTGCCAAGACTTACTAAACTGGACCTGCGAGGGGTTTTAAACCCCTATACGGATACTGGGGCGATAAATGGAAGCCCGTGTAACAACACACGGGCACTGCAATGCCCCCCGTCTTCAAAAGAATTCGTAAATGAATCTTCGGGCCTCCTTCAGTGCGTGGTTGGTACCTAGGGGAAACATTCTGGTGTTCCCCCCGACCTTGAGTCCCATCTATTCCCGGGTAGACAGTCCTCAGACGTCAAAGGGGCCAACCCGCCTTATGCCAAACTGAGAAGTGCTTGTTTTCAGCAGGGGCCCTTTTCCCCTCGGCTCATCTTTTCCCGAAAAGGGGCCTGCAGAGGATCCCACTAATTTGTTGCCGTCTACATGGCCGGGCCCCGGGGTCCCCGAGCTTTCAAAGTTCCTGGGGGCCCAACTATTTTAGGTAAATTTATACCACATTTCTCCTCGCTGGTATCTCCCATGTGCTTTGACCAAGAAAAAAGTAAAATCAAAGCTCTGGCCCCAAAAGCAGAAAGGGGAACCCCTAAGTTAAAAAATCTGCCCTTGCCTCCGCCGGTGCTCTCCCGGCCAGTTGCAGAACAACCATTTTTTCTCAGGTCGATGCTCCTGGTGGGAACCGGGGCGTATCTCCCAGAAAAAGGCCCCAAAGGGAAACCCTCACTTGCGGGTTTTTTTCTAAAAGTTTTCCCCTGCAGAAAGGAATTTTTCTCTACGGCGACCGGGATTACTGGCCCTCAAGTGGCTTGGAAAAGTGGGTATTCTTGGAGAGGGTCATCACCCCAGTCACATTTATACCGCCAAAAAAACCTGCTTTTACTCCAGACCCCCAAGTTTAAATCCACGCCAGGCTCGTTGTTCCCTCTTCTTTTTTCCGGGTTTTAAAATTTTTTTATTAATTTTTTTTCCCCGCGGAACGAAATGTAAAAGGCGCCACTCTCTCCCGTGCTTCGGGGTGGGGATTGGGGATGAGTCCCCTCCATCACATTTTTTCCCCTTCCAGAAAAGGGGCATCTTTTCCGCGCCCGGGTAGAACAAAACCCATTCCCCCGGGCAAGACATACCCGCCAGTCTTCGGAAAAATTTGTCATGGGGTCATTGCTTAATAAAGGGGGGCACCCAGGGTGGGGGCAAGTCCCCTGCTCCCTCATCTCTCGATTTTATGGTGGCCGGGCCTAGCCCAGGGTGTTGGAGTTTGCGGAACAATCTCTCGCCAAAATCGGGAGGCTGCTCCTTCTTACCTATAAACCCAACTGTCCCTTGGACCTGTGCCCTGGTTTTTTTCAGGATCTCCCCCTTTCCCCTGGCAAAACGGATCTGGGTGGATACCGACCCGGGTTTTTAAAAATGTCCAAACTTTTTTTCTGCGGGTCTGCCCCAGCCCCGCCTTGCAGTCTATTTTTTCTATATATTTTTTTGGGTGCATGGGGTCCCTCGGAATAGTGTGGACCGGGGTGTTCAATTTTTTTCCAGATTTGGCGCTCCCTCTGCAACCAACTACAAATGAAACGGCTTTTTTTTCAGCCTAACACGCCAGTCCAAAGGGCAGGGAGAGGATAAACCAAAACCCTGATTTACCCGCCACTTGTTCCGCGCGCCCGGTGATTGGGGCCGCTTGTTGCCCTGGGGGAGTTTTCCTATAACTCATTGGCTCGGATCTACGGAGTGCTCCCTTTTTTATTGTTGGGAAATCCCCGCCCCCCCCCTCCCCCTTTTTGTGCCCTCGGGGGGTCCTGCTGTGGGGGGGAGTGGGCCAGGGCCTGACAGTATCTGGAAACAGACGCACCATTCTCTATCCGGGTTCGCTCGTACCCAAAGGGACAAGCCGACAAAAGCGAAGACCTCCGCCAAACCCTTTTCGCCCGGGAAAGGTGTGGGGCGGCCAAATATATTCGTTTCAAGGTTTTCCAGCCCCCCCCTTAAAATAGGGCCCGGTTCCTGGGGCCCCTTCAGGGGTTTAAGCGCATTAACCGTACTACAAGCTCCGTTTTTTTCCCCCTAGAGGCCCCAAATCCCTTTATGTCTCTCTTCTAAAAAGGGCATCCTAAATCGTTCTCTCGGGTACTTTTCCCCCCCATTCTGAGGCCGATGAAAAACCATGTCTTTTGGTAAAGGGATTCAGATTGAAAATGGTTTAGAGGGAAGCGTTTTTTTTCTATTGACTGGGAAAGGGGGTTGGGCCCGAAGAGAGGTCCCGGGACAGAAACAATATTCTGGTCGTAACATCTTCAGAGGTTCTCACCAAAAAAGGGGGAGGCCGAAGGGGGGGGGGGCCCCCGTCCCCCGGGGGCCTGCACCCCGTCCCCGGGGCGCGGGCACCCCTTGGGTTTTCCGCACGGCGGGGACGCCGCCCCCCATGTTGGGCGGCGGGCACGTCATCCGGCCCCCCATTCACTCCCCACTTACCCCGGCCGCGCCCCTTGGCTCCAGTCTCCCCCACGCGTCTTAGAGATCGAGCGCGCGCGCCGGGGTCTGTGAAATTTAAAGGGCCAGTGCACCGGTAATTGGGTATTTCGGGGCCTGCCCCCTTTTTTAAGCCGCCCCTTTCCCGGTGTTGTTGCCGGGCTTTATGCCTTTTGCCTGTGAGAAAAACGTTCCAAGCCCGTTTCTGATTTTTCCCTGTACCGTACCCTTACTTCGCTCTCGACCCCGCATCTTGCCGCCTCCCCTGACCAC
Source organism: Phyllomedusa bahiana (assembly GCA_025379985.1). Lineage (NCBI taxonomy): Eukaryota > Metazoa > Chordata > Amphibia > Anura > Hylidae > Phyllomedusa > Phyllomedusa bahiana. The sequence continues at coordinate 83,919 of JAODAL010010738.1, read as the reverse complement.
TGCCTTCCAGACCACGAACCATTGCCGCCCGTCCTGACCTTCTGCCTTTTCCCAACTATGGCTGCCCGGACATTTTGCACCCCCCTAACTTCGGTGCACCGCAAGCAAATCACGTCAGGGGTAATGACCTGGGGGGCTTCCGCCGCAGAAGTCCATCCCGTTGCGGGGCTCTGGTGAAAAAACCGGGGCCTACTTAGATTGTTCCCGGCGTGGGTTACACCATCGCTTGCGGGGGGGGTCCAAGTGGGTCCCTTCTACGCCGGGATCGTGACAGCGCATTTAAAATCATTCTAACCGTCCAAAAAAAGCTTTTGTTAATCTAAATGTTGCACTTGTAAATTTTTGTATGTATAAAAAACATTGGGGGGCAAAAAAACAATAAAAACCAGAGGGCAACAAACATGTGAAAATGTAATATTTGTGTCATTCTCAAAACTTTTGGCCATAACTGTATAATACAATGTGAGAGTTATACTGAATTGTGTGAGATACTGTATATGATATCTTGCAATTAGTTCTTTGTGCACTGCATAAATTACATGTAGGGTGGGAAGGGGGTTAAGGGATAAAATCAACCAGCTAGCAATATCTAGTGGATAAGAACGCTGGCTCCCAAAGTGACATTGGAGATCATAGAAATGGCTAGCCATATGACCCCAGTCTTGGTATATCCTGGGACTGGAGTCACATTTTGTTCCAGGGTGTGAGATGAATGACCTTGTCTATTAACTGAACACATAGATGATTAAACCAGAAAGTGCTTGTAATTCGCCTGATTTACAAGTAATTTGTGTATCAACCACTTTTTTGTTTTTTCCCCGTCTGAAACCCCAAGGAAAGGTCCATATTTTTCAGGAAAATTTTACAAAATCAGATAAAGAAACACACCGCCCGGGGCACCAAGAGGCAATAAGCTAGTTTTTTCATTTTCCCCTTTAGAATGTATCCGGACAATCTCCAATATAGCCTGTGAAAAGGGGGTCCCCTGCCAATGGGAAAATACCAAAAGTTCATATTGCAAAGGGGAAAATAGAGGCGGCACTCATTTTAAAAAAAGATTTCTTTATTCCAACTGCAGCATAAAATCGGGGAGGGATCCCCAGCAACCCAACGCCCTTTTTCGGCTATTCACGCTTTGTAAGGCAAAAATGGGAAGTGAGACATACTCTTAAAAACCCCCCCCTAGGGGGAGAAACCCGGGTTACAAAAAAACAGCAACAACAGCAACAATGTCAACAGACAAAATTACAGAGGATTAGAAACTATTATAAAAAGGAGGAAAGGTCGTTCCTATATTAAATAATACACCTAATGCTTCGGTGCCAAAATCCACTGCGCTTCACCCCAAACAGTCCGTATGCCGTTCCCACTCCACCTCCCTTACCAATCCTTTGTATGCCTGCAAATGTAACCACAAGGCATCATTGTTATGTACTTCTTTTAAATGTGATAAAAATCGGGGGCAATTTTGTGTCTTAAAAAGAAAATAAGTTTCACGAATCTATGAAAAGGGCAAATTGCCTTGCCTATATAAAAAAGACCAAAGTGCACCACATCATCCCCTAATATTTGTAGACGGGTTTTAAAGGTCTTTTCTTCAGAAAATGCCCCCATTTTAAATTCCCTTTTCCGAATCTTTTTGCCCAAAAAAGGGAACAGTCCCACATTTATGTTACCTATTGGGAGGGACTCTCACCAATTTGTATTTTTAATTTTTCAATCTCCTTGTACTAGTCATCCGTAGATTCCGGCATTACGGAAGTGCAATGGGGGGAAATTTTTTTTTTTTTGGTTCAAATCAACATCCCCCATAAGAATATCCATTTTTCCTTAGGCACTCCAAATTTTACATCTGCCCATATACTGTAGGGAAAAAAAAAACAGATCGGCCCCCATTTTTTGTTTTTTGTTTATGTTTTTGTCTTTTAAAAAAACTATCTCACGACGTTTTTTTGATTCCCCGAGAGAATCTTGTGATATAAATTACACTATATCCTCTATTTTTTAATTCTCCGATAAATCAAAGTTGTCTAAAAAATCAGATATGTCTTTTATTACGTCTCAACCTTAGGAATGCCATTGGTAAAGAACTTTTACTATTGGGGTAAAGCTTTCAAAGTGTAGTAATGAATTAACGCAGTTGGTTTTCGATAGCCTTTATTTTATGCATCTCCAGAGATACAAATTTAACATCTGGGAAATCACCGTTTTTACCAAAACTGACAAAATCCATAAAAAACGTTTTCGTATTGATAATTCATAAATTCCCCAAAAACTGTTCCCTGAACCTGACCAAACCACCAGAACGTCGTCTATGAATCTTTCCAATTGCATTTTTTTTAATAAATGGATTTTTGACATTATAATGAAATTTTTTTTCCCAAAAGGCTAAGAAAAATTAGCAAAAGTGGGGCGACCGCGAACCCATGCCGTGCCATCTTTGCGCTACCATACTTAAAAAATTAAAATGCATTTGGCTAGTACAAAATCAAGTCCCACAGATATATTCAATTTGCCCCTTTTATCATTAACCTCCCCAAAAAAGACTTGATGGCTAATACCCCCATTGAATGTCGATTTTTAGTAAAAGACTGGGCAACATAAATTTGTTCCATTTAAAATAGGGTTTCGCAAAATTGAACAAAGCGAATAATTTTTAGTGTCAAGCAAAAATGAGGAACTGTAGACAGGATTGGTCAAAGCCCAAAATCAAGATTTGTAAAAGGGGCTCAGTGATCGATCCTCCCCGCCACAATCAGGGCCCGGGGGCCCTTTCCAGAGATTTAGTACCTTTTGGGTAGAAAGTCCATATTTTTAATGGATTCAAGGGAAAAAAATTTTTCTCCCAAATTTTTTAAAAAAAAAACCTATTTTTTTCCCCTCTCTGTAAAGGGGGACGCAATTTCTTTAAATAATTCGCTAGGATCGTTCTGTAGTTTCTCATATTTGTTTTATCGAAAGTGTCTTTTGGGCCTCAGTCAAAATTTTCCCGCCCATGACACAATCCCAACCTCCCTTTCGGGGGTTTTTCATTTTAAAAATTTGCATCTTTTTTAAGATTTTGAAAACCTTGATTTTACAGAGTTAAATTAGGAGAATTCTTGGAAATATCAAGGTTTTCATTCTCTCAACCCCCCCTTTTTAAAAATTCCAAAGAAAACTGGTACCGTTTAATCCCATACAGGGGTATCAAAGGAGAGAAAAGAGAAAAATTTTTTTCGAGAAAAGCTGGACTTTGACCGGGAAGGGTTTTAAAAGGGACAAAATTTGGGAAAACTAACAAAAAACCCCTATCGATTCCAAAAAGAAAAACATTTAAGAAGAAGAAAGTAGACTAGGGACTAGGATTCGGTCTCTCTAGCCCACAGGGGATTAACATCCGGGAGAAAATAAAAGGTCGGGGAGTGAAGTGGCTCCAATCGAGGGGCCCCTTTAGGGGGCGGACCCCCGAGGGGGCCGAAGAAAAAAAACCCTTCCCGCAAGGGGGAAGCGGGTTCAAGAGGAAAACACGTTCTTGAGACAGTAAGACGGTGCCCCTCGAACCCCAAAATCAGGGTGGGCCTTTAAAAGTAAAAATTTTCAAAATATAAATTTAAGCCCAGCCGCTACTCCCTTTTGAGGAAAGGTCTAAATTCTGTTTGTAAAGAAATTTTGACTTCTGTAAATTTTGGGAGTAGATCTATAAATCTCTTAAAATTTTTAAATTCCATAAAAATCTTTTAAAAAAAGTAAGGAAAAATGAAGGCACAAATGGTTGTGGTGAATTTAATTGAGGGTTTACAGAAGGGCTTTTGCCCCGGGAGAATAACCCCTTTGGGGGATCGAAATACGGTAAAGGAGTATGGATTTATTAAAATTTGGAAGGAAATCAGACTAACGAGGGGGCCCCCCGAGAAAAAGGGTTTTAGAGGGGGCTCAGGAGCACCTTTTTTTCCTCCCTTGTCACCGGTTTTGTGCAAATGTTATAGTGAAGCCCGCTGACAAGGGGGGTGGGATTGTGCTCATGGACTGTGAATACTATTTTACTGAGGGAAAAACAACTTTCCGATATAACAAAATAAGAGAAATAAAAACATCCTAGTCAAATTATTTAAAGAAATTGCCCCTATTACGAGAGGGAAAAAATGGATTCTTTTCAAATAAATTGGGAGAAAAATTATTACCGTTGAAACCCTCTAAACCCTAGGGGCTTTTTACCAAAGGACATAATCTCTGGAAAGGCCCTCCGGGGCCCTCCGATTGTGGCGGGGGAACGATCACTGGCCCCTTTTTCCCAAAATTTTTATTGGGCTTAAACCAAACCCGTTACAGTTTACATTTTTTTCTTGACACTAAAACATTTTTTACAGCATTTGTTCAATTTTGCGTATCCCCGATTTTAAAAGGCAAAAATTGATGTTTCCAGTCTTTTAAAACTAAAAACAGACATTCGATGGATATTAGCCATCAAGCTTTTTTGGGGAGGGTTAATGATAATAAGGGCAAATTTTAATATATCTGTGAGGGACTTTTATTTTACTGGCCCTAATGCATTTCAATTTGATAAAGTTGGTAAAGCGCAAAAAAATGGGCACCGATGGGGACCCCTCGCCCCATTTTGCTAATCTGTTCTTACCTTTTTTGGGGAAAAAAAATTACATCTATAATTCCAAAAATTTTCCCTTTTTTAAAAAATTTTTGCAAAAGGACAAGATTATAGACACGTTAGGGTTTGGTAGGTTCAAAGGGAAAATTTGGTGAATTTTTTGCAATATATCAAAACGAAAAATGTTAAAATGGGTTTTCGTCAGAATTTGGGGAATAAAAGGTGTTTCCTAGAGTTGAAATTAGACTCTGAGAACATAAAAAACTAAAGGCATCGAAAAAAAAACTCTTTAATTTATTTCACACTTTGAAAACTTTTACCTAATCAAAAAACTTCTTTCATATGGAATTTTTTTCCCAAAGGGTTTAGACTAATAATAGCAATTAGATTTTTAGAAAAAAGCTTTAGATTTAACGGGGAGATTAAAAATAAGGGTATATGTAGATCTTATATCACAAGCATTCTCTCGGCAATCAACAAGAAGTGGAGATAGTTTTTTAAAAAACAAAAACATAAACAACAACAAAAAAAGACCGATCTGTTTTTTTCTTTCCAGAAGTAATATGGCAGATGAATTAAGGGGTCCAAAAAAAAAAACTGGGCCTTTTTCTTTGGTTGGGGTGTTGATTTAAACCAAAAAAAAAAATTGCCCCCTATTTTCACTTTCCCTAGATGCCGGAAAAAAAAAAAACAGAGAGACTAGTAAGGGAATTTAAAATATAAAAACTACAAATTGGCGTGATCCTCCCCAAAAAGGAATCATAAAAAGTGGGATTTCCTTTGTGACAAAAGTTAAGGAAAGGTAATTTAAAAGGGGGGGATATTACATGGTTAAAAACTAATAACCCTTTTACAAGTACTTAGTGTACTATGTGGGCACGTGCTATTTTTTTAAGGGAAGACAAATTTGACCTCTTTTCATACGCATCGTGACACTTATATTCTATTTAAAACACAAAAATCTCGCGATTTTTATTTACATTTAAAAAATAATAACAATTATCCCTTTTGGGTTTCATTTTCGGCAACAAAGGTTGATATATGGGAGGTGGGGTGGTTCGGCAACGAGATCTTTGGGCTGAAGGGAGTGGATTTTGCGCCCGAACATTAGGGGTATTTGGTCTTAATGATAGGAACGACTTTCCTCCCTTTTTATAAAGTTTCAAAAATCCCTTTGTATGTCATGTTGACACTGGTTCTGTTGTTGCGTTTTTTTGTAACCGGGGTGCGTCCGAGGGGGGGGTTTAAAACGTATGTCGTCACTTCCGTTTTTGCCTTGACAAAAACGCGAATAGCGAAACTCGTTGCTTGCTGGGCCATCCTCCCGATTTTATGCTGCATTGAATAAAAAGTTTTTTTTTAACAAGGATGCCGCCTCATTTCGCCTTTGCAATACCAAAATATTTTAAACCCTTTTTTAAATAAAAGACTCTCTGAGAAAACACTCTTTTCGTTATCTTTTCGGGCCAAAAAACCAGAATTTAGGAAGCTAATTTTAATCTTTGAGAGACCCTAAAACCCCCCCTTTTAGGGGGCAAGGGTATAACAAGCAAAATAAATGGGGATCTTAAAAACATCCCCTTTGGGGAGGTACAAAAACTAACTTATGGTATTAAATATTAAAAGGAAAAACCCCAATGTGGTCAAACTGAGATTTAAAGAAGGCAATAAATAACAAAAAGAAAGTGTTTCAGCTACTTAAACTATATAAATAGTAAAATGATTAAAACTGGTATGTTGGCCCTTTGAAAAGTAGTGAGGGAGGTATCGTAGAGGGCGATGAGGAGAAAGCAAATCTATTAAACAATTTTTTCTCTACTGTATTTATCGAGGAAAATGACTTTCCTTTTGATGATCAGAGGAATGCTGTTAACTACACCTTAAATGTTTCTTGTTTACCCCAGGAAGAAGTTCAGCTCCATCTTAAGAAGTTTAAAATAGACAAATCACCAGGTCCTGATGGTATACACCCCTATGTACTTACATTTACCGGTGTTAAACCTTATCTGCCATTTCTCCTCACAGGCCTCCAACTTATCCCTTTGTAATAAAACATTATCCTTTATTGTGTTGATTACTTTACAGAGCTTAGTATCATCTGCAAAGATTGATATTCTACTAGGCAATCCATGTGTAAGATCATTATTGATTATATTAAAGAGAATAGGGCCCAATAATGACCCCTGTGTTACCCACTAGGGATCCAGTATGAGTATGTACCGTTAATAACAACCCTTTGTTTTCTATCACTGAGCCAGTTACTTATCCACTTGCAAACATTTTTCCCCAGTCCAAGCATTCTAATTTTACTTACCAACCTTTTATGTGACATAGTATCAAATGGTTTAGGAAATTCTATCCAGTCTAGAACTAACAGCTAACGCCCCGATCCAGTCTAGAACAAACATCCTTAGAGAAGTTGATGAGATTCGTTTGACTGGACCGATACTTCATAAATCCATGCTGGAACAGAGTTAAACATTTATTTTCAGTGAAATACTCCAGTATAGAATCTCTTAGAAAACCTTCAAACATTTTACCTACAACAGAAGTTAAACTTACCGGCTTATAGTTTCCAGGGTCACTTTTTGACCCCTTTTTGAATATTGGCACCACATTTGCTATGCGCCAATCCGTTGGGACATACCCCGTTATTATACACTCCATAAATATTAAGAATAGGGGCCTATCTATCACCTTACTTAACTTAAGTAAGGTGATAGATAGGTGATAGATAGGCCCCTGTTCTTAATACTATGTCACATAAAAGGTTGGTAAGTAAAATTAGAATGCTTGGACTGGGGAAAAATGTTTGCAAGTAGTTTGCAAGTAGTTAAGTAACTGGCTCAGTGATAGAAAACAAAGGGTTGTGATTAACGATACATACTCATACTGGATCCCTAGTGGGTAACACAGGGGTCATTATTGGGCCCTATTCTCTTTAATATAATCAATAATGATCTTACACATGGATTGCCTAGTAGAATATCGATCTTTGCAGATGATACTAAGCTCTGTAAAGTAATCAACACAATAAAGGATAATGTTTTATTACAAAGGGATAAGTTGGAGGCCTGTGAGGAGAAATGGCAGATAAGGTTTAACACCGATAAATGTAAGGTTATGCACATGGGGAGGAAAAATCCATTTCATGATTACATGTTAAATGGAAAAACTCTGGGTAAAAGTGACTGGAGAAGGACTTGGGAATCCTGGTGGAAAGTAAACTTAATTGTAGCAGCCAGTGTCAGGCAGCAGCTGCCAAGGCTAATAGAATTATGGGTTGTATTAAAAGGGGCATAGATGCACATGATGAGAACATTATTCTTCCATTATACAAGTCACTGGTCAGAACACACATGAAATACTGTGTACAGTTTTGGGCACCCATGCACAAGAAAGGCATTGTAGAGCTTGACCAGATTCAAAGGCAGGCAACAAAATTAATAAAAGGACTGGGTGGACTACAATACCCAGAAATATTAGCAAGGTTAGGGTTCTTTAGTTTAGAGAAAAGTTGACTTTGGGGGGAGATGATCAATATGTTTAAATATATTAAAGGTCAATATAGAGATATCTCTCAAGATCTATTTATACCCAAGACTGTATCTAGAACAAGGGGGCATCCTCTTTATCTTGAGGAAAGAAAGTTCCTACACAATCATAGATTCTTTATTGTAAGAGTAGTGAGATTGTGGAACTCTCTGCCAGAGGAAATTGTCATGGTGACTTTACTAACAGAGTTTTAATAGGGTCTGGATGCTTTTCTAGATGTAATTATTTAAGATGTTATAGTGAGAAGGATTCTGGAGAAGGGTCTGGATACATTTCTAGATGTAATAATATAACAAGTTATAGTGACCAGGATTCTGGAGAAGGGTCTAGAGACATTTCTAGATGTAATAATATAACAAATTATAGTGACCCGGATTCTGGAGAAGGGTCTAGATACATTTCTAGATGTAATAATATAACAAGTTATAGTGATTGGGATTCTGGAAATGGGTCTGGATACATTTCTAGATGTAATAATATAACAAGTTATAGTGATCAGGATTCTGGAGAGGGGTTGCTGATCCAGGGATATATTTTGATTGCAAGATTGGAGTCAGGAAGGAATTTCTTCCCTAAAATGAGGACAATTGGCTTCTACCTCATGGGGCTGATTGCCTTCCTCTGGATCAACACTTTAGCACAATAGGCTGAACTGGATGGACATTTGTGTTTTTACGGCCTTACAAACTATGTAACTAGGTAAAGCTTGTCGCCCAATGAGAGAATGTCTCTATAGTAGAATTTATAATTATCAGTGTTTTTGTTATTATTATTTTTAGATAATAATAATAATAATAATAATAATAATAATAATAATAATAATAATAATCCATAATCACTATATCTTTATTTTTATGATTAGCAAAACTTAATATCATTAATTTTAATGTAACTGTTAACATTATTGTTCTTTTTACCTGAACTAATAGAAATAGTAATATTAGTAATAATAAAAATAATGATCATTTCTGGCTTTCATCATCCCTGTCCTAGTAATCAACAACAGAAACCTATCTGTACTTGATGATTAACCGCATAGAAGCAGAAGTCAATGGTGAATTATGCATCCAGAGGTGTAACTTAAAGCTCCTGGATCTGAATGCAAAAAGTGAAATAGGACCCCCAGCTACCATTTCTCATATACAATACTGGTGTCTTCTTATGTGGCAGAAGGGTTTGGAACCCTCCTACTGCAGGGTCTGGTAGGAACTTCTATATCTGCACCCCCTATAGCTACACCCCTGTCTGCACCTATGGAACTTGACAGAGGAGGAGGGCTACTCCTTGATTAGACCTACAATTCTGCCATGAACTCAGAGCAATAAATTGCTTACTAGGGTACATTCTGTATCCCTGAAAGAAATGAATGGTAAGAAAAAACAATATAAATAAAAATATTTCACAATCCATTATTTTGATTTCTTATACTTAATTACAGATAATTGTATATATTTATATGCAATAGAAGGAAAAAAAGAGAGAAAGTTCTGCGACTTGGATATAGCAATTAGTATGCAATCTCTTGTACACTAACCTTAATGATTTGTGCAGGAAGAGGCACAACACTCAGAAGAGCCTTCAGTTGATTAAAGAACTGACGGTAGTGAGGATCGCTGCTGTCTGGTTGTAATGCCCTGGAACCGTAGTGGAGTAGGTTATGTAGAGATGCAGGTAATGGAATATCCAATGAATTACTGCTGGATTTCCATAGTTCAAAAACCCAAGTGACTGCGCTGAACCTAAAGCAAACTTAGTTCCAACGCGTTTTGTATAGTATGCTAACGTGCTAAAGCACACTTTGTCAGATGGAACTGACGAAGTTTTCTTTAGCATTCAAAAGATGTTTTCCTTTTAAAGAAAAAAAATTCTGATAACTGATTAAGAGATTCAGTGCAATCACTTGGGTTGTTGAACTATGGGAATCCAGTGGTAATTCGTTGGATATTCCATTACCTGTATATATTTATACACACACTAGTGGATTCCCCATTCCAGGATGGTACTCACAATGGAAGAGTTAAGGCAGTACTTCCAGTAAATAGATATTTATTCACCCATTGAACATTTCAGCTCTTAAATTAGCCTTTTTCAAGTGCTTGAAAAAGGCCCAATTAAGAGCCTAAAGTTGTAGTAGAAAATGCATCCACTTTAGAGTAATGACCTTGTTCTATAGATTGACTGCATTTACTAGAAATATCCATCTGCCACACTGCTACGCCTCTTTTGCTGGTGAATGCAGGCTACAGTGTCCTCTACAGTACAATTAGGTATGAATTCACCTTCTATTAGTCCACATATTGTATATCAATGTTTAACTGTAGAAGGGGGCAGTTTAATAGTTTAATAGTGTACAGTCTGACAATATGTATGAAAGTGTCTCACAGCACTTTATACATGTGTCCCGTTCGATGCCAAAAGTAGTCTCAGCCATGCAACGGGATTTGTACATCAGTTCCACGTCAAGCTTTGGTGTATTTTTGCCGCTTTGTATGAATATAGTGTGACACGCTCCCACATCTTTGGCGCATTCAAAGGTGTTGTGTCTGATGCAGAGTGCTCCAAGTTATGGCACAGAATAATTCATACATCTAAAGAACAGGGCTACAACAGTTTGTTTGGTTCAAAGCCATCCACTGGAATGAGTTTGGACATTTTCCTTCTCCCTCCGATCCACAATGTCTTTTACAATATAACTAATTAGGGGCCACATGTATGATATGGTTTTGCTCTAAAACTCACTTTTTTCCCTATAAGAACCTATGGGGAAAAAAGGGAGGTTTAGACCAAAACCGTTTCTAACATGTGGCCCTTGGTGTCTAGTCCCCTTCTCTTGACCCACATATATAAATGTCTTTGGGTATGTTCACACGATGAACTGCGGCACGTTCAGTGTTTCGGGAGCTCGCGCTAATACACTTGTATCCCCATGGCGCGGCGGGTGGCGGCAGTGCTTTCAAAAGCGCCGCGCGGGTCCGTCTCTGAAAGAATTGAGATGCAATTCTTTCAGAGACGGACCCGAGCAGCGCGTTTGAAAGGCGCAGCTGCGATCTGTCATGTGAACGCTACTGCACTTTTCACATAGCGAGCAGGGATAATCTCCCTGCTAATTGTTTAGATCCGTCTCTGGGTCCGTCCTGTCGGTCCCAGAGACGGATCCATAAAGGGCTTGTAACATGGAGTGAAAACTCTGTGTGAACAAGCCCTAAGGCATTTATATGTTTGATATTGTAAACATGTTTTATTGTCATATTGACAATAATAATTGTAACCAATCTAAATTCATCTACAGTTAATGAAATTTCTGCTGATTACTCAAAAGGAATCAAAATACAATTAAATTTCACAATATTCCCTTCATGTTTTTCATAAATTGATTTTCTTCTTTCCTTATCACATCCCAATGGATGAGCCTTCTTCCCTGCCGAAAAATTGTATGGAGATCTTTGTAAGTAATATCTGCTTCGGTTGACTTGACTTGCTCCCCAGTAGTCGAGTGTTACTATTTTATAGAGACAGTTATCAGGTTATTCGTGTTATTTTTCCTCAGATGTATCCTAGTGAATAGAGAAGCCTATAGTAAGGGACATAGATAGATTTGATAAAGGTTATTTAATGTGCCAGGGCTACTGAATCAATCGATGGACAGACGTGGTGGGTTAAGTGGCCGGTATCTACTTTCAATGAGTAAATCTAATAGTAGAGAAGTAAATATCATTTTGTGCAGTGTTAGATAGTTTAGTCACTTTATCACTCTCAACACTTTCCCACCATCTACTGTTTGTGTCTGGTCTGCAATGTGATATTTGTTGTCAGTGTAAAATCAAAGAACAGCTTCAATCTGAAGATCAACCAAGGATAAAATATAGATTTTAGAAAGAGTCTGCACTGCTGAGGCGAGAGGAGTAATCATCAAATGCAACTGCTGAAACTCACCAGGGACTGAAATTATTTTTAGGTGCTCATTCCTTATGTCTAATGGAAATACATAGGAAATTCACTCTAAATATTCAATATCTCAGAACTGCTTATGTATGATGGGACTTCTTTAGTCCCATGTTTTGAAGACTATTTTGTCCAAAGATTTTTATATGTACAGAGACTCATACATCTCCTGATCACTGTTAGTTGCAAAATTTACCTTTTACAGTGACCCCTATTGCACCATTGTGAGCTAAGTTCACCCCATTATTCAACACAACCATTTGATTGGGCCGTGTACTTTGGTTAGAATGGCTGAAAACAACCATCAAGTCATGTTATTGACAGCAAGTAAAACCATCAGTTGACGTTATTCTAGTGAAAGGAGAATGTGGATTAGCTAGTTAGTTGCAGTTTAATAATTGCAGGTCTGTATTGTGCAGTTAGAGTTGACCTCAGATTAATTGGTTTGTACCCTCCCCCTCAGTGTGCCAGAACCCTGTAACCACCTGTGAACATCTCACCATCCCATACATTGTCTAAATAATCATTAAAGAAGAGAATGTAGTTGCTTTCAGTGCCATTGCCTTTTGTACTGGAGATACAAACTCCAGTTGGCCAAGCCACCAAGACAACTGGTGCCCTTGCGATTTCATGTAACAAAAACTCAGCTCATTCTCATTTACATTTGCCTGTAGTAGTCATGAGCTTATTCTCCTTAAGCATTCATTTTGGGAGACATGTATGAATTTTGGCGGCCAGACATCAACTTTATCGTGCACGTTAGTAGTGAAGAATACGTCTGAATTTATTAACCTGTTCTACGGTGGGTCATAGATTAGGCGTTTTCTAGTTCCAAAATGACAGCTCAAGCTCAGGTAGACCACTATTAGCTTGGTGTGCCTGCTCTAAGGGCCACATGTATGAAAACTGTTTAGGTCTAAACTCACTTTTTTTGCCCATAGGTTACTATGAGCAAAAAAGTGAGTTTTAGACTTAAACAGTTTTCATACATGTGGCCCTAAATGTTTTGCACCTCGGTTTGCCGTTCTCCAGTAATAAATGTGTAGAATTATACGGTTATGGTGAAATGCCTCCAGAACTCTCCCGATCTCAGGTGCATTACAAAGTGCCACAGGCGCCCGATTATGCACCTAATTTTGGTGTGCGCCTGATTATAAATCTAGACAATAGACATGCATTTTGCCCTTTGTTCTTATTTTGGGAGGATATTGAGGACTTTAGAACTAATGACTGATTTACAGCACCATTAGAACTATGGTCTCAGTTTCTAAAATTTTCAACTTAACCAGTTCCTGACCCAGTCATTTACCCCATTCTTGTCCGGACACATTTTCCATCTCTGTAGTACATGCCAGTTTGAACGCTTTAATTCTTTGTGTTTTGTTATTGTACTATTTTTTTTGCCTTTTTTCCATGATTTTTTCTATGTTAGGCTTTATTTTTATGTAATATGTAAAAAAAAGTAATTAGTTTTTAAAAGCAAAAGTGGCGATAAATTAAGTTTTTTTAATTGTGTCACTTCACCATCTCAGACATTTATATATAAAAGAAATAAAGTATTAGGGTTGTCGGGGGCGGGGCTTTATATTGTGATTTGGGCTGTTCATTTTTATTTTAATAATATTTCATTTTGCATATGTGTTTTTTGTGACTTTGGTAACATGTTGTACACACATAGTCAGGCCTTTTAATATAACTCTTTTTTTTTTTTGCTAATTTACCCTGTTACTGGAGCTAATATTCTGGCCCCAGTAACAAGGGAAAAAAAAAAAAAAAGAAAAAAAGTGATAAAAGAATACCTGACCTTATGTGGAAAATCCAGGACAAATACATCTCCTGCACTTTGTAGAGCTAATATGGGTCTGATAAGACTCAGAAGCTAAGGCAGCTACCAAGCCCCAGCGGTCACGTGACCGCTGGCTCCAGGAGAAAGGAAGACAAAAGGCTTCTTGCCTGTCTGTGTATACAGAACTCATTGAGCACTGTATACACAGCAATCATGAATCTAGGGATGGTAATAAACCATCCCTGTCTTCCCAGTGGAGAGCCCAGCTATTGCTGACATCCGGCTCTCCACCCCTGCAGCTGTACAATTAGTTCCACAAAGTCCGTGCAGAGATAAACAGCCACCGCCCAGACGTTCATAGTCCATGGGTGGTCAGTAAGTGGTTAATTATCGTTTGCTCCCTTCTTCTGTTGCAGTTTGGTTGTCTGTTGTTAGTATTTTTAGACAATTGGTTTACTATCCTGATCAGGATTTACAAACATGACAATGTTCCAAACAGCCGGTGACATAGATATATTTCATGTTCAACAAGGTTAAAACTTCAAGAGGAATGACTCATACTGACTAAGTACACAGAGGCGGGTCATCATAACAAAACAATAAATATAATTCTAATGGTGCACATCGCTGATGAAATAATTGCAACGTCTAAGGAAAAAATATATGGAAAAAAAACAATAAGAATTATGATATTTTGCACTGAACATTAAAGCCGCACTATCCTACCGTGGAGGCTTTTCTATCTCTATTCATCCAAGGCTGCTCCTGCTCTTCTTTCAACTCTTCTTTTCCTCTTCTACTTTTCTTGCATTCTATCCTTTTGTTTCCCTACCATCTATATATCTTCTGCCTTCCTCATTTTCCCCTTTCTATGCTTCTACTTCTTCTCCCCATTCTTCCCATCCTTTTACTCTCTCTTGCTCTGTGCTAACCCCCCTAGTTTCCTTTTCTTACTAGTTCCTCCCTTCTGTTCCCTTCCTTTTTACCTACCTTCTTTACCACACATCCTGTTACCATTATTCCTGCCTTTTTCCTATCCCCCTTTCTTCCCTTTCTTTTAATTTCTTCCTCCTCTGACCCTCCCTTACATTTGTTCTTTCTTTCCTCCCACAAGCAGCAGAAAAACAGACACAAAATTATTCTCCATTCTGTCAAAAGCAACAGCTAGAAAATCAATTTACCACTACACTACACAACCGCTTTCTTGAGGTATCCCCATTCTTCTTTGGCACCTCATCATTCCCCAAAACCCCCTATGCCTCCTTTTACCAAAAGCCTTAAATTGAGAACATAACCTAAACTTTCTACTAATTATGACCAGACACAGATTCATTTTTTTAAATCTTTTTTTTTTGGGTTGTGCATTGCTTTAAATCATCATTTCCAACCATGATATTTGGGGTGGCCATCTTGCCTAAACTGTTTTTAACAGCATTTCAAGATGCTACATTACAGAAGCTACAGTATCTTACAAAAGTATTTACTCCACTCATATTTTTGAAAATATTGTATTATATATTATCTTGGGACAACACTGAAGATCTGACACTTTGATACACTGTAAAGTAGTCAGTGTACATCTTGTATAACAGTAGAAAAGTGGTGTTCCCACAAAATAACTAAAACACACACCCCTCAAGTCTAAACCGCTACAAAAAAAAGTGAGTACACCCCTAAATTAAAATAGACAAATTGGGCCGAAGTGTCAGTATATTGTGTGGCAATATTATTTTCCAGCTTTGCATTAACTCTCTTGGGCATAAAGATCACTAGAGCTTCACAGGTTGCAACCAGAATCTTTTTACTCTCAAGATGACATAACAGAGTGGTGGGGTGTTAGAGCCTTCCCGTACTTAACCTTCTTTTAAGGATGCCCCAAGTGTTAACGGGGTTTTAGGTCTGGAGGCATGCTGGTAAGTCCATCCCCTTTTACCCTCATTTTCTTTAGCAAGAAATTGGAATATGCTGTTCATTTTTTGGGCCCCAGTTTTAGAAATGTAGTGGAGCTGGAAAAAGTGAAAAGCCCAGCAACCAAATAATAAAGGGAATGGGGGGCTCTTATTTTGAGGAGGGGTTTAAAAAGAATGAAACTTATTTTTCTTGGGAAAAGAGGGCCGGGGGGGGGGACTGTTTAAAATTTTTTATAAGTAAAAAAAAGTATAGTGAAAAGCTATTTCATGTGAAACCCTCTCAAAAAATAAAGGGGTGCTCCCTCATTGGAGAGAAAAAGGGTTAAAATTTTCTTCTTTTAACATAAAAATGAAAAATCTGTGGAATAGCCATCGAGGAGCTGATCACAGCAGGAACAGTAGAAGGTTTCAAGGCTTAGATAACTACTTACTGCTAAATAATAATACTTATGTAGCCGTATAAAACATCTGGAGCCAGTCTGATAGCCATTGTGGGATCAAATATAAAATATCCCTGTAAGGCACATTAGGTCTTACCTTCTGAGTCCGAAAGTCTGCATCAGCTTAAAAATTCCTCTACCTCACCCTTCATCAATATCTTCCTCACACTTTTTTTAACTTGATTGCATTTTTTCTTTTTTTAAACCACATTAACTATATAACTATTTACACATATATTTTTCAATAAAGGCACTCAGAACTTTTCTTAAAACTTATTCAATGAGTCTTCCATCACAACCACTGGCAGTGAGTTCCAGATTTTTACTACTCTTATACTAAAGAATAACCTTTTATGATGATGGTAGCACCTTCTGTAGACAATGCCTCCTTGTCAAGAATTGAACAAGCTTCAACTGGCCCAGAGTAGCGCAAGGGAAACCTTGGTGGGCTTCTGGGCATGGTTTTTCACTGAAAATAGTAGGCCTGGGGCTAATTTTCAGTGAGAAAGGCAGAAAGTAAGAGTCATGTGCAGTATGTGCAATCATGTACAGCAGCCATAGAGTGGGCCCGAAGCTTCAACTTCACTGGTGGGCCCCAATAATTAACCTCCCTGAAGGGCCCCTGTTACCCCAGTCCAACACTGGGAATGAGCTTAATTTTAAGAGATCCCGGTACTGTTCATTCACAGTTTTGAACATTATAATTAAATCCACCCCCCCCCCCCAAGTTTTTTTTTTTTTCCAAATTAAACAAATTTGAAAACCCGGGGGTATGCAAAAACCCCATTTCTTTAACGTCCATGTTTAGTTCAGTTATGTCCTCCTTGGCCAAAATCATGTACTACACAGTATTTCATGTGTGGTCTAACTAGTATTTGTGTAGAGGAAAAACTGTGTTCTTGTTATGAGCATCTATACATCTTTTAAAGTGCCTCATGATTTTATTTGCCTTGGCAGCAGCTGCCTGACACTGGTTGTTAAAGTTAGGTTTACTGTCCACTAATATCCCCAAGTCTTTTTCTTGGCTTTTTTCCAGTGTTTTTTTATTTATACTAGTTGTGAGCTTGGTTGTTTACCCCGGAGTGCATACCTTCATTTATCCACATTAAACTTACAGTAATTTTCCATTTCTCTGCCCAAGCTTTCAACTTCCCAAAATTTCTCTGTAATATTATGTGTTCATTAGTTTACAGAGCTTAATATCATCTGCCAATATTGAAATTGTACTTTGCAAGCCATCTTCAAGTTTATTAAAGGGGTTGTATGTTAACTTAAAAAAAATTGCTGGTAGGGAGGCGCTTGATAGAAAGCGGAACATATAAAAAAAATTATCCTTTTTCCTTTTTTAAATGTGCTTTTTAAAAAGGGGTTTTTGTTCTAGTGGGGGTGGGGTTAAAATTCAAAGGGGATCTGCATGCAGCAGGTTATAGAGCAGGAAGAGCTGAGCAGATTGACATAGAGGGAGACATGTATGGAACTAGGTGTATCGAAGTGCATTTTCACATCTTTTTTTCAGTGTTAATGCACCTGATGTTGAAAGGGTTTTTTGTGGGTTAAAAAATGGTTTTAAAAGTTCATCGCCCCTGCTTGGTTAGGTGCATTACGGAACTAAGTGATTAGAAATGTGCCTAACGTTAAAGGTATAGATAGGGGGAAAAATAAGAAAAAAAGTATTAGAATGCTGTCAGTGAATAGAAGCTATGGTACTGATCCTGCTTAAAATCACCCGAAAGTTCAGGATATAGCTCCAAATTCGAGGCTGCTACCGCAGTAAATCCTCTGCTCGGTTAGGTGAAAATAAACTCTTTATTGTAAATCCTTATTAAAAAGCAGCCATGTAGACACAAGATACACGCGATGTGCACCACCGATGCAATTTGAGCGAAAAGCTCTTGATCGCGGTTAACTAGACTGTTGTATGTCTTAATTTAAAAAAAAGTACAACCATCAGGTAAAGGTTACAAAGGGAAAATTATCAATGACGCTAACCGGGGAAAGTTGAAAATTTAAAGGGGAAAAAAATACTTAAATGGGGAAAAACCTACTTAGATAAACTATGCGTTGGGGCCGGGGCGTGCTCGGACAGAAACAACTCGTGGGTCTCCCCAGGAACTCTGCATTACCCAATTAGGTGAGCCATTGACTTTAATACATTGTGTTATGATCTGCTTGAGGACCCCCAGGTCCAGCAAGCCGTGCTTTGCTGGCTTTGGTATGTAGAATAAGGGTGAGAGCGCCCAAAAAAACATTTAATTTAATGAAGTCAAAAATTAAAAAAAAAAATCTGAAAAAACATCAGTGGTTATTTTATGTAAAATTTGTTTGGTTTCTATTAATTTAAATGATTTTATAGGAGGTATTTTATATTTTTGGGTTATTATATTTTTTATATTAATTTTATATGATAAATTTTCATTAAATTTAAATAATTTTTTTTATATAGTTTGATAATTATCAAAAAATTACTTTTTATTATTTTGTTGGTGGAAGTTGGAAAATTTTGGGTTTTTTTTCCCTTTTGGCAAAACCAGCTCACTTCAATCCTCAGGCTCAGCAGAGCACTTGACATAAAATCTGCCTGTCCGAGCGTAAATGCACCTAGTTTTGCCAAACCACATTCATATATGTGTCTAATAATGTGTGGTGTGACGCCTACAGAACACCCCCAGAACACCCCTCATGTTAGGTGCATTTTTGAAATGTCGGTTTACAAACAATGTGCCCAAACCTTATTGGTGCATTAGACTCGTACCGAAAACCTTTTGGGGCTTTTTTTCACCGAAAAGGGTGAAAAAAACTGATTATACATGTTTTCCCTTGTTTTGCCCCTTTGGGAAAGTTCGGTGAAACTTGTATTTTTTTTAATTGAATTTATGTTGTTCTGGTTAAGGGTCCAGGGGGGGGGTTTTGTGTTGTTTCCCTAGTGTGGGTGTGTATAAAAGGGGGGCTGTCATCCCTGATAACACTGCAAAAATAAGGCAAAATTTTTATAAAATAAGTTCTACTGAATCTTTCCATCAATCTGCTGAGCTCCTCCTGCTCTATAACATGCTGCCAACAGATCAGATAGCAGGTTCAAGGTGAAAGGGTTTTCCCTTTAAACCATGTTTTTGGGCCCGCCTGTTCCCGTGATGCTCCTTGCGCTCCTTACCAAGGACATCATGTTCTTTAAACAGCCAATGACAGGTGTTAGTAGTCATATATCAATCATACAGGAAGGCTGCAGCATCATGTGACCAATCAATGTGTTGTCGGCAGCAGAGAACAGAAGCGGCAGTGATGCTGGGACGGAGCTGGTTTCTAAGGGCATGTCCCCACTGCACGGGTTTTTGGCCGGTTTTTCAGCCATTTGCGGTTTTTCAGACCGCCTGAAAAACCATCCGAAAATGAGCACAATGGTGCTCTATGGAAAACACGTGCAGCAGTCCCCAGCAGGGTTTTTTTTTCCCGCGGTTTTTCCCCCCGCGGTTTGGCCCCAAAAAAAAGTGGAAGCACAATTTCCCTTCGGTTTCCGGGGGAATCTGTGCTTCTCAATGGGAAGGGGAGGGTGTTCTCCCTCATGGGAGAAAAGACGCCCCTCCACGGCCGTGGGGACGGCTACAAAACAGGACAATTACCGGCCGGCAAACCGACCGATATTTGTCCTGTGCAGTGCGAACGCACCCGAATGGTAGTTAACTTTTTTTTTTTTTTTGTTTTTTAAACCCTTTTTCCCCCCTTCTGACCTGAAAATTTCTTTTTACCAAACCATCTCTAATAAATATGTTTGAAATAAGAGAGCGGTTACTGGCCCCTAAGATATGCAATGGACTGTCCGCTCATCCCTAGTTGCTGCCATGAGTTAAAGGGGGCAATGTATCAGAGTTAAAGAAGGGATGTTTATTGGCTTTTGACCCAAAGGTGCTAATATTTCTGACACTGTGCAGTTTGTGAACCATTCATGTGCTGCTACAGAAAAAGTGTATTGTATTAAACTTTCATAGCAGTATCAGAATTGGACCTCAACTTATTGGGTATGAAGCCATCCTTGCACATCCCTTTCATATAGGTGTGGAATTTTGTTGGCGTATAAAAAGATTATTTTTTTTGTCAGTCCCGGGGGTGTTCCCCTGAGGTGGATGGAATCTTCCAGCAACAAAATGTGACATAGCACATGGCTAGAAATGTTTAACATTGGTCAAAAGATTATGATCAAGACCATCAAATACTACCCTGGTCCTCCTATTAACCAGAACCCAATTGAGCACCTGCATGATCTCCTGGATGGTGATGTTGGCTCTCTAGACACTCCAGAGTGTGAGTTGGCAATCGAAAAGTCTGCGATATTTGCCTCCCCCAAACCCAACCCGTAAGTTCTTTTCAACACTCGAGGGACAAATACCCCGAAAACGTTGTCTGTGTTGAACTTAAATGGTTTGGCTCAAATCCCTTTCACTTCTAGGCTCCTGCGGGAATACTGTGAACTGAGGATAAAATTAATCCAATGGGGTGGCTGTGGGTCTCAGCTCTTTTCCCATAAGCCTTTGCTTTAAGCAAAACAGTCAATGAGGTCTGAATGGCAAGTAAACCCTCACACCGACCAATTTATTGGCTCCTCTTCTCAAGGAGATATTTTTCCCCTTTCAAGACCTCCAAATACTAACCCGGCCCCGTTATTACTCAGAACCCAATTGAGCACCTGCGTGATCCCCTGGATGGTGATGTTGGCTCTCTAGCAGCTGTGGGCTTGGCAGTCAGAATGGCTGCAGATACTTGTGGCAAACTACCAGGACCTTATTGAGTCACTCCCAGGTCATCTAGCTGCTGTCCATGCTGCACAAGCCTTTTACTTTGGATATTAGCTGCTGGTCCTAATAATGTGACTCAACTGTACATGGTAACTGGCTTTCCCTAAATAAACTACATATACTTAAAAAGTATCATCTCCCTTAGACAGCTGTTGATGTACTGTATATTACATGTAGTTCTATCAGATATACAATACGAAAACCCGATGGACTTCACTCTCCAGATGTTATGTTCTGTTAGTTGAACACCATCCATGGTCATTGCTTGAGAGACTTCTATTGTTGTATGGAGGAACAATGGTGCAATGCTCATAAGAAGTCACATTTTGCCTACTTTATCCATATAAATGCTCAGAATCTTGTAGTGCCTCAACCTCCTACAAGCTCCTACTTGGCGTCTCTTGTCTGTAAATGTACTGTAAAAATCCCAGGGAATGATTTCGTGCATCACATGATAACCTCCGGTTGCCTTGTGTAATGGTTCCATTATTCTGGTCATTAGATAATTGGAAATATATTCACTAAATCTATACATTGTCACAATTTGCTCAGCCGTGGTGAGGAGTCCCTAATTATTTCTTTGTATTTCACTCTGGAATGTGCTTATATGTTCTGATACAGTAGCTGTGGTGGAAATGATATATCAGGCCTCTTTTATCTAGACAATTCTATTGCCCTTCCTAATTAATCTTATCACAACACTTTTGTCCTCGTGCCAGGGAGTACAAATTGCATTTGCCAGAAAATCCTTGTATCTCCTTTTACACACAAGTGAATGTCTTTAATTTACGATTATATAAGCAATTAGTTTTGCCGGTCATCTTTCCACAATTGATGTAGACACAACTCTTGCATGTGCCTCTAAACTTCAGCTGCATAACACAGATATAATTATCTGTTTTCTGGCGCTATGCGGTAAAGCAATGTGATCCATGCTATTTCAACTGTTCTTGACTGGCACCATTGCCGCTGACTTCATTTAGGTCAAATTCTTACAGAATTTCAACAACATTCTTAAATGACAGTTTCTATAATAGGTTAAAGTTGAAGCTGAACATAAATTTGTTGATGCTTTTCTCTGCTGGTTGTAAGCAGGCATAGGGCAAAGATTCAGCACTCAAGAATAGGTTTTCTAAACAGACGTAATAGGTGTATCCTAAGATTATCTTATAGCACCATTGGCAGAAGAATAGCATACTTAGGGTAAATCTATGCCTGGATATTCACCAGCACAGTGTAAAATGTCCTTTCTCCAGAGTAGTTTTGGAACATGCCTGGCTGCTGTTCCTCATCAGCACAGTGATTGATGTCTTTACTCCAAGGAAGTCTTGGAACATGTCTCAGACAGATATGCTTCTTGCTGTTGGTCCTCATCAGCACAATGCATGATTTCCATTTTCCAGAGAGGTCTTTGAACATGCCTTTGACAGATCTTCTTCTGGCTAGATAGATAGATGGCTAGATAGATAGATAGATAAAATTTGATGTAGCCCCAATCCACCTGTTGAAAGGTGGTATGCTTAGGCATTTGTGCACCTTACCTACCCCATACCAATTCCTAAATAAACAACAAAAAATTATGACCCAGGATAAGACCCAAAAAATGATCTGGAAGCACAGAGCCTTTATTTAGTTTCATTAAAGTATTTATTGGATAGTTCTAGCAAGAAACACTATGGGCGGCATGTATGAAATTTGGCATTTACATGACAAATTTCATGCGCATTATAAAAGTGTAGAATGCGCCCGATTTATGAACCTGCTCTACCGCGGGTCATAAATCAGGTACATTCTAGCGCTTGTACAATATTTCTGACTCGGGTAAACCACTTTGAAAGTGCTCTACCTGTTCCAGCTGTAATGCGCCTAGAAATGTGGTAGCAAAGCAATTAATCTATTGCTTCGTACAGTTCTAGTGCGCCCCACCTCCCGCACGACCCCTGAAATCAGGTGCATTACAAAGTACCACGGGAGCTATGTACTGCACCTGATAGTGGCGTGTGGGACTTTTACACATGATAAGAAATGGAAAACCCGTGTAGGCAACTTCTAGTACATTTATTTGCATGTATTTGCATTTCTTTAGGCATCCAGCTTGTGAGTCATACAGCTGTATATAGCACATTCATGTTTAGCAAGATATGTGAGTAAAAAATGGGTAAATACCTCATAAAAACATAATTCCCAAACGATAGGAAGGAGCTGCTGGACAACCGGCTGTGAACACACACGAAGCGAAGTTTCAAGGAACTACGCCCTCTTTGTCAAGCTGCTTGACAAAGAGGGCATCTCTCTGCCATGAGGAATAAGGGGGCCTGCTTGCAGCGGGCCCCCTTATTCCACCGGGCCCCATACAGGAGTACTGGCTGTACCCCTTGTATGGCGGCCCTGCGTGCCCAACCTGCTGAGGGTTGATATGAATAGGGTGGTATGGTTAAGCATTTTCCTACCTTACCTATCGCTTTTTCTGAGAAGAAGCCCAGCTGAATTTGTTATAACTTTCAGATAATTGAGAAAGTCAAGATTTCTCAGTATATGAATATGCAGTGCTATGTAAAATTACAGATAATATTGGGACAACAAAGCTGTGCTCTATCTGTAGGACTGCAGGTACACCTAGTAATCTATCATGTTGCGCCGACCAAAACATTATTACATCTGCATGTAATCACTGCTAAGCTATGCCAGTTGACAGAATCAGCTCTGCTCCAATGACGTTGACAGTCCCCACTGATGTGTATGAGAATTTCTGAATTAAGATACTAATACTATGCTGTTTGCCTCTCTATATGACAAGGTCATCTGTAAGGAAATCCTCATATGTCTTCTTCTTCTATATGACATTTATTATAGTGATTTGAATGTAGAAAACATGCATTTACCAAATAACATTGAGCCTCGACTTCCGTGTCATCTTACTGTCCGCATTACTAGACAGATTACTAATAATAGGCCTGTATCACATCCCATTATCTCATGCTTTATTGCACTGGTTTAGGCTATTGAGGTTTTTATATAAGGAAAGCCTAGATTTATGATGAGCGCTTGGGCAAAGGACCACGAGCAGTAATTTGTTCATAAACGCGAACCAATTCCTGCCTATTACTAAAGTCATTGGGGCAGACTAATCACTTTAATTCGAGGGTAGTAGCAAACAAGTAATATCTGCTGATTTTGTGACTGCCCGTGAAAAACCAGAGCATCGCCTTGGTGGCTCATCTTGAATATGATGTACGAGTTGAAATAAATGCTGGTGCATGTGTTTGTGTCTGCGCTGGAATATACCGTGTAGTCAGCACAATAAATACAGCCAGCTTGTCTTCTCTACGCACTTTAAAAATAGTTGTAAAGGGACAGGGAACCCCCTTGAAGGCAAATTATGTTGATTTAGGAAGGGGAATGTTTATTCCACATGGAAGGATGACCTCATAACTCAGAGTACGAAGCCGTCTGCTATAGGTGCTCATTATTCTTACGTTGTGGATCTGACGACATCTTAAATATACTGTTATGTTAAATATACTGTTATTTATTTATTTAACAATCTTAATATTTACAGCAGACAAATAGTTATTGTAATGAGCTTATCTATGGCCCGGTCTGCCATAAATCATGGACATTGTCTCCATATTCTGGACAAAAAGTGTTCCTATGCATCTTGATGTATCTCCAAGATAGACCAAGATATATAGCATTAATATTTTCTATATAAAGTATTGGTGTATATGCAGAACTTATTCTGCCACTAAAAAATATTTCAGGACCTAACATAGTGCTACCTGTTATAAATCATGGGCATCTTCTTCACACATTGAGCTAGAAGTGCTCCTAGAGCCCCCAAAACTTTAAAACTGGGGCTATAAAGGCATTTTATATCAACATGTGAAGTGGAACATGACTTATAACAGGTAGCGCTCTGTTACAAGGGCAGAACATCCATGTCTTTCTTGTGTAGAGTCTACTACACAGCCTCCTTCATATTAGGTGCCACCATCTTTTCTGTAAGCTCCATTGACTGCATCATCATACGCCTCCTGGGGTAGCAGCTAAGTATCTTAGGTTTGCCAGTTATAATATTTATATTATTTGCCTATAATTATATCACCATATATTATGGCATTCTTATGTGATTTACCTATAGCTTATTTGTTCGCCTGATGAACCCTCTTTTGAGGGAGAAACGCGTCGGGAGTGCTGGGGATTCTTTGTAATTGCCATTTACAGTAAGAGGGAGTCTGTACGTTTAAGCGGAGCCGCTCTTTTCAGGGCGATGACCCCGCTGTCAGAAAGGGTTTTATTTAATTACTCCCTTCTTTCCTAATTCCTTTTAGGTATCTGCACATTTTCTTTATTTGTGGTACCTTGTTGTTGTTTATTGATATAGGGGATTGGTCTTATATTTTAACATTATTTAATAAAAGTTATGTTTTAACTGGGAAATTAATTTTGCAGTAATAGGTTGATACATTTCCCTAAATTATATCATATATTGGTGTGTTTTAGAATCTACTACACACATGTTATAATGTACCATCTCCAAGTTAGACCAAGGTTGGAATCAAGTCTTAGTAGATCATGGAGTAGAAGCATGTGCACACACCTTATATAATACTATCTACAAGCTAGACCAACATACTTAAAAGAGTACGTTGCTATACTTGTAATGTAATGGCGGAGCTATGGAACTCCTTTTGCCATCCAACTCTTGCAAGATCTAGAACTGTGCTATTATGAGAGGATATGAACTAATAATCCCAAAGCTTCATTTCCTGTGTAAAGTTCTATCCCTACTATTCTACAATCATTAGCAGATGTGGTTGACTGTACTCTTCCTGTACAGATGTAACAATAGGTAAAACGATTAGTACATAGTTAAAGGGGTTGTCTCACTACAACAATTCATTCTACCCTGTTTTATCGGTTTCATTTTTGAATTCAGTGTTTACTGGCTTTACTGGATTCTACTGTCCTGCAGTGACAAGCTGCTGAGGACACCAGCTCTGTAGCTGTAGCAACCAGTGCTGTCAGCCTATTAGGAGAGACTGAATAGGTCTGTAGCTGTAGCAACCAGTGCTGGAAGCCTATCATGAGAGATCGAACAGGTCTGTAGCTATAGCGACCTGAGGAGCTGATGCAGCCCATACAAGAGGAGCTATCTAGGAATAGGTAGGACACTGTTGATGGACAGATATTGCAAATTGACTTGTTTTTGCAAGATCTTTAACATTAAAAGCAATCCTTATAGTGAGACATCCCTTTTAAGTTATTGCAATGTGTGAATGTCAAGTCTATGTATGCTAAATCTGTAGATCATATGATTATTTTGGATAAGACTGATTGTACTGTACATGGGATCCATATTGGCATTTGTAAGACTTCTTCCATTTTTTAAATTAAAAAAACAATTAAAATTTTTATCGCTTTTTTTTAAAACCATACTTTCCCATTGCTTCTTTAAACCCAATTAGGCAGAAAATTCAAATGATAAGCCTCCATTTTAATTAGTATGCTTTTATAGCATTCATTGATCGGGTACCCATTGGAATCTAAAACTTTCTTTTTTTTTTCCCTTTTGGACAAAAAGAAAATTTGGACCCAAGTCAGCTTCTGGGGACCCCTCCTTGTTTTTTTAAAAACCGTTGTCTATGGTTTTGTATTGACAGAGCTTCTATTGTAATTTTTTAAAAACTTTTCAGGGGTTTCCTTTTGGACGGGTTTAAAGGGAAATCTTTTGCCCCCTTTGAAAGTTTTTTAATTGAAAAAGTGCCCACGGGAAATTGGGTACCCACAAATTAAATTTACTTTTTAAAAAGGGGTCCCCTGGAAAAAGTTATTTATGGACACCATGACAGGGAAAGTTTTTAAAATTATTTGGATTTTTGTTTGTTTTTTAGGTTTTCCTTAAGTCTAACAGTTTTATTTTTGGTGGACTACTTTATGCAAGTGATTCCTTTAGATATGTCATGATTAATTAGCCTAATTCTTCTGGACTAGGCTGAGATAAAGAAAAGAACACGAACAAGCTATAGGGTTTTTAACTTTAATTTGTCCCCTAGCTGAGGGAAAACAAGGGGGCCTAAAACCATGAATGATCTATGCCACCGTGCCCAAAACCCCAAGGCCT
Organism: Phyllomedusa bahiana; assembly: GCA_025379985.1. Lineage (NCBI taxonomy): Eukaryota > Metazoa > Chordata > Amphibia > Anura > Hylidae > Phyllomedusa > Phyllomedusa bahiana. The sequence goes on along the minus strand of JAODAL010010738.1, from coordinate 56,790 downwards.
GAAACCCCAAATCTAGCCCCAATTTTTGTGGGGCCTTTATACCCTTGAACAGTGAGCAGGCATGGACAAGGCGGAAGGACCAGCTCTCTATTTTCTCAGGCGGACATGTCCGGCTTTGGCAAAGGCAGTGCTACTAGCAAAGGGAATGGCCGCTCTCTTGGATTCGGAGCTCTAATATGCAGCCCTATAATAATCACTTACCAGTGATGGCATAGCTCTGACACCCCTACCCAGGCCCCCTTTACCCATTCCCCAAGGTTTTTAAAGGGGGAAAAACCATAATAGATGTGAATTTAGAAAAAAATTAAAAAGGTTTTTGAGGGAACCTGTTGATGTTACAGATGTAGAAAACTTTACACATGTCACGGACTGTTCAAACGGGGGGCAAATTTTTAACCCCTTGGACTTTTTAGTTGATGCCAATAAACACTGAAATTAAGGGGGCTTGCTGCATCAGAAACACATTTCTATAGTAGTATAATGAAAGCATATCTTTTCTATAAGGGAATGTGGGTAATAGTGTCATTGCTGCCCTACCCCTGCACACATCTCTATGTTTACTTTGCCGCATAGCCGAAACATATGATTTACTGGCCTTTCTCTGCTCTCTGCTGTATGTTACCAGCACTCACAGCACTTTGTAAAATAAATTATTAATGGCATAACATCTCATTGGTATAGAAGTGCCTCGGCAATTTATAAAACTGTAACAGTAATGATACTCTTAGATATTCAGCAAATGCTCCCCTTCAAGGGCACCCAGGTTAGAAATTTACCCCCCCACTTTTTTTTCTTTTTCAAAGGGCAAAAATTTATTTGTATAAGAAAAAACCTTTTTCCTTTTTTATTTTTTTTTATTCGATAAAGTGGAGAAAGGAATTTTAATCCTGGTTTGGGTTTCGGGGCTAAAAAAAACCTTCGCCCTGCCCGCAAAATATTTATGACCCAGTTTCACGGTTTTTTTCCTTTTTATCAGGGGTTGTGTTTTTATATTATTTTTTAGCTGTGACATAAAAGGTGTTGTTCCCCCTTTTTCCCTTCTGTGTAGCAAAAGGGTTTTTGTCCTGAAATTGTGTTTAAATACAGGGGGGAAAAAAAGGATTTAGTCGCCCCCAAAATTTGTGAAATTCTCCCACTTAAGAAATGAGAGAGGCCTGAAATTTGGGCCCATCATAGGTAAACTCAATTGAGGGGAAAAAAATTAAAAAAAACCCAAACCCCAAAAAAACCCAATTTGTTGATTTGGAAAAAAATTTTTTTTGCAAATTTTGGGGGAAACAAAAAAGTTTTTGGGTTTGCCTACAAAACAAGAAAAATTTTCGGCTCTCACAGACCTGGAAATTCTTCTTTAAGGGTCCTCTGCCCCCACTCATTCCCTGTAGAATGGCCCCCTGCTTGAACGTTTTAAGAGTATAAAAGCCCCTGTCCAAACCCTCACACAGTCACATTTCCAAACCCCATTTAGGGTTAAAGAAAAGGTTTGAAAAGGGGGAAAAAAACCACCAGGGATGGGGGGGACTGATTTCTGCTTGGCAAGCAGTTTGGGTTTGAAAAAAATTCATCTGTGGGAGCAATAATTGGGAAAATGGAAAACATACAAGACCCCCCCGGGAAAATCTCCCTTGATTGGGGCTCCACGCAATTTCCCACCCTTGGGGTAAAAATTGTTTAAACGGGGAAGCGTGAGAAAAAATTCCAAAAACCTTGGGGGGGAACCCTTGTGAATGAACTGAAGAGTTAGCGGGGAAACCAACATTAAAAAAGATACCCCCAGTAAAAAACTACCCCGAAAGAGATCGACCCTGATTTCCCCGGGATTTGTCCCCCTGTTTAAAACCCCAGTCCCATGTGGGGGGCCCGTCTAAAATTTTGGGCTAAAATAGCATTTGGATGACCCGGGAAGGGTATTGGGAATGTCTTTTGGGGTAGATGAAACCAAAGTAAAAACTGTTTGGTAGAAAACAAACTCATGTTTGGGGAGAGAGAAGGCTGAGTTGCATCCAAAGAACCCCAACCCTATGTGAAGCATGCGGGTTCCAAATCATGTTTTGGGGGGCGGGTTTCACTGAAAAGGGGGCCCAGGACAACTTAGGGGGTGTATATGAAAGAAATGAATGGGGCCATTTTTTATGGTTTTGGAAGAAAACCCCCTTCCACCCCCGGGGCTTGTCAGTTTGAAAAGGGACCCAAGCCCCCTTTCCGGGCAACGGAGTGGCGGGGGAGTCTTCCAGCCCAAAAACCCGGGGGAAAAACTTTGGAGGGAGTTGAAAGTCTTTTGGTTTCACGAAACCCCCCAAAAACATCATGTCTGGAAAAGGGATCTGCGGGAGGAAGGGGCCCAAAACATACCAGCACAGTGGGGGCAAACCTTGTGAAGATTTTACAGAAAAAAATTGCCTCTGTCATTGCCAACAAAAGGAGATAAAAAAAAAGTATTGGTTGAACTTTTGTTATTCCCCAAAATACTTGTTTTCCATTTTAATTTCAAAAAAAATTTTTTCCCAAATGGGAAAAGTGATTTTCTGGGGTTTATTTTTTCCCTTTTTTCTCTCATAGTCGAAGGTTGGGCCTATGATGTTCAATTGGGGGGGGGCGCTCATCTTTTTAAAATGGGAGAACTTCCAAAAATTTTCTGGTTTATTAATACTTTTTTTCCATGTTGAGGGTCATTAAATACCTGCCCAATTTCCCGGTGATATGTTAAAATATGGCTGGAAAAAACTTCCCTCAACAATGACGGTTGATCACTGGGGGTATCAGGAGCTTTTGCAATCAGCAGAATTGGTCTTTTTTAGGCCCAGAGATGACAGCAACTTTTTTAGGTATCAATTTACATAACATACTGCGGTGGTATTGTATGCTTCACTATTGTAAGGCCCTAATCTCATTAGATTTTAAGCCTATGTTAAACGTGTATGTATAGAAAACTCCCAACGTTCAACATGTCCATGGTACTTCACTGTCAGAAGAAATTGGGTCAAGAAATTGATGGCTGTAATCAGATTTGTAATCAACAAAAAGTTATTAACAAAGAAAGTTCTCATGCGGGTTCTAAATTATGAGATCCAGCACCTTCAGCTTTGTGTTCAGCCCCAGAGACAACACACTGAACACGTCAAATAGCTATTGCTTCAACTTTCTGTGTTGATAACTACTGAACCACAACGTATTGCAAATCTGATTGCGGCAATTGATTTCTGAGACAATTCTGGTCTTCGTTGATATACTACATGACCAACTTCCCATTGGAAAAACTTGCTCTTATTCCAACATGGCAGCTTTCAAAATGGTGGCCATGTTCTGGATATATCTTAAAATATAGACCCCCTCACCTTAATTGCTCATTGACCCATTTGTTTCTGAAATAAAAGGGTTTCCTCTGACTTTTGACCTGCCCTGTACAGAGTCTTAGTCATTCTCTGACAATAAATTTGTCTTGGTAGAGATCGAGAGGAACATCAAACTGATATTAAGTTACTGCAATGGTTGGGAGGATTGGTGGCAAAACACGGTGACAGATTGTGATACCTTTGGGATAGACAGTTTCTGTTCAAGGGGGTGGGCAGTCCCGGGAGTCCCGTGTTTTGTATTTGCCTCAGGAATGTATTCACTGCTTCTGTAGAAACCCCCCAAAAATTTTTTAAACTTGTTTCTTTTAAAAAATATTTAATTTTGTGTTTTGCAAACATGGAAGACGCAGTTTGTTATTTTCCTTAGATGTCACATCAGATTAGACAGGAAAAATTTCTGCTTTTCCCCGTTGAAAGAGATTTCCCAAACCCGTGTTATTTCCCGGAAAATGTGTGCAACCAACAAAAGATACAGAAAAAAAATTTAAAAAACCTCCCAAATTCCCAAAAATTTTGGTCTCATGTCTGGTTTGTATATAATGGAGACTATAATATAGCTCAGATATAAATCACAGAAGGATGGAGACGGCTCCGATCCTCCCTCAAAATCAGCAAAAAAGTTTCCCAATAAGGTTTACAGAAGACACATTTCTATATGGGAGTTTTCCACAGGGAAAAAAAAAATAAAAAGTGATCCTATACCCCTTTTTTTTTTCAAAAGGAGAGAGGTTTGGGCCCTTAAAAAATATACCTGCACAAAAATATTTTTTTCATATGGGGCAGATATGTATCTTCCATGGTGCTGGCGTTACTATTTTGATTGGGCAGGCTTTCCAGCACCTTCTATGTGTGCAATTATGATACACACTCATGCTGGCAAATGAAAAAGGGTTTTAAATGGGGGGAGGGGGGTTTGGGGGATTAATTCCCGGGCCTTTTGGGGGGTGACCGGGGTGGGCCGGGGGGGCCCCCTTATGGGGATGATTTACCGGGGGGGTTTGGGGAAACACCTTAAAGTTTTAAAGGGTTCTGGGCAGACCCCCGCCCCCATTTGGCTCTTTGGGGACAGGGGGTTTCCCCGGAAGGGTGGCCCCGGGGACCCATTTCAACCTTCCTTGCCCAAATTATCCCCGGCCCCCTGGTTTACCACGGTTCCCCCCCCTTTTTGGGGGGTGTTAAAATTAGTGGTTAAACCCCGGGGGGCCGGTTTTAACGGAACCCCCGGGGGGGGCCCACACCACCAATCTTCCCCCCAACCAAGGGGGGCCCGCCACGCTCCTCACCCCATCCATGGGGGGGTTTCCCTCCTCCTTTCACCCTTTGCACGGGGGGGGGGTATTTAACCCTCTTTAACGCCCCATAAAGTTGGATTGGCGGTGGGGGAGAACGGCTAAACCTTATGGAGGATGGGGTTGGTTTGGGGGCACCTATAAGGAGGGGAAGAACCACAAAATTTTTTTCTTGGTTAAGGGTTTTCTTATGGAAAGGCCGGGGGGGGAAATCTCTTGGTAGGTGGCCAACTTTATTAATTTTGCGCCCTCTTAAGAAGCTGAAGTGAAAGGTATCACACTGTATTGCCTAGAACACTATGCAGATTGTGCACCACAAAATGGAAAATCAGGATATACAGTATATAAGTGCCAATATTAGTCTGATGATTTTAAAAAGGACTTAAAGTGTAGACCCAATTCTAAGACAAAATTTAGATTTTTTGATGTACTAAAACTCTACCTCTCTTTCCCACCACGGCTTATTCAGGATTATCTGATGAAAAATTAATTTTTGTATTATTCCCCACTTTTGAAGCCCATATCTCTAATGATGGGAATACTGACTCTCTTACATGAACTTAACTGTTTTCATCCTCCATTTGAGAAAAAGAGACCCTCATGGAGTTAGGATGATGCAAAGTTTTTGTCTGAGATAGATCTATCCAATATGTTATGCCTAATACAAGGACCAATGCAGGAAATGCATAAGAAAGGTGCTCAAAGAACACCCAAAAAAATCTCTGTGTCATGTTCTGCATGTTTTCGTTCATGTATTTCTTTAAGTCTATCTACACTTCTCCCAAAAAGTTAGGGACATATGTCTTTCTGGTGAAATTTATGGAAAACATAAAAATATCATGCTCCAGTGACATTTTGTCCTGAAAGATGGCCACTTAAGTTGTAGCATGCAATTTAATGAAATAAAAGCCAACAATATTAGTATTATTATTTATTTTAAAGCGCCATTGATTCCAGGGCGCTGTACATTTGAGGGGGTTACATACATTACATAAGTCAAACGAGTACAATGATAAGTGATTAATGACAATTGGCACGACAGAGAGAGAGAGGACCCTACCCGCGAGGGCTTACAATCTACAAAAAGGGGGAAAGAGACAGGAGGTGAGGGGCAGACATGTCTGTGGAGGAAGTAGTGACAAGTTTAGTGAAGGTTATAGGCAAGCCTGAAGAAATGGGTTTTCAGGTTGCTTTTGAAGCTGGTGAAAGTGGAGGAGAATCTGATGTGTTGGGGCAGTGAGTTACAGAGTGTGGGTGAAGCACGGGAGAAGTCTTGGAGATGGTTGTGTGAGAAGCTGATAAGGGGAGAGCAGAGGAGAAGGTCCTGTGAGGAGCGGAGAGTGCGTGAGGGGAGATATTTGGAAATTAGGGCAGAGATGTATGGAGGGGAGAGGTGATGGAGAGCCTTGTAGGTCATGGTTAGTAGCTTGAAATGAATTTGCTGGGCAATGGGAAGCCAGTGAAGGGATTGGCAGAGGGGAGAGGCAGAGGAGTAGCGAGGAGAGAGGTAGATAAGATGGGCAGCAGAGTTAAGGATGGAGTGCAGATTACACACCAACAAAAAATGTCAATGTCTCGATAATGTGTCATGTAGCTTTAAGCATCAATTACAGCTTGACAACGATATCTCATGCCGTTTACAAGTTGAGTTTTTGACTGCTGAGGCACTCTTCTTGAAGGAGGCTCAATTTATAGGCTCAGGGATATAGAGTTACGAGCTTCTACGTGGCGACTCAGCTGATCCCACAGGTTTTCGAAGTGGTTCAGGTCTGGAGAAAGTGCAGCCCACTCCATTTTTTCTTCCCCAATCTCCAACAGCCATTCCCTAATGACATGACCCTGATGAACTGGAACATTGTCATCCATGAAGAATAAATTAGCCCTGTGTTGTTCATGCAGAGGCACCATGACTGGATTAATGATGTTATTCAGGTAGTAAAGACTTGTTGCTGTACCATTCACAAAGTGTAGTGCAGTTCTGTATTGACTAGGCACACCTGCCTACACCGCACCTAAAGTACCAAAGGCTTGTCTGATGACAACAGGGGCTGATGCATAGTGCTCTCCTTGATGTCTCCAACATTGTTGGTGATCATGATTTATGCTCAGAGTGGATATGCTTTCATCACTAAACAGCACTGAGGACCACTGGCCCGGCATCCAGCGTAGATGCTCCCTAGGCCCTGCAAGACAATGATGCCTGTGCCTTGTGTTGTGATCAGGTACCCTTGCCGGTTGTTTAGCAGACAGACCACACTGAAATAAATGGTTGTGAATGGTCTAACGTGACACTACATGAGGAGGAGTGTTTAAATCCTAATTCAAATTTATTCCCTAATTTTTTTTGTCGATTTAAGTATCAAGCATCTTTTGTGAATTTTTACATTAGACTCCTTGTTAGACATCACCAAGTTGTGCAAAAATCACTGAGACATTGTACAGTTGGACATGTGCATCTAAAGGGGAGAGATGGTCTCAATTAGTTAATTAAAAAACCTACAGCCAATGTTATAGAGAACTATCTTCAGCATAAACAAGTCTAGGAAGTGATAAAGTGGCCCCCACAGAACCTTGATCTTTATATGATCGAGCCTGTCTGAGATTATATGAAGAGGCAGAACAATCTTAGGAACTACATCCACAGAAGATGATTGGTTATTTCTTCAGGATGTTTGGTATAACCTTCCTGCAAGCTTCTTTAAAAACTGTGTGTATACAGAGTTGGACTGGGGTTTCTGGGGCCCATCAGTGGAGATGATTTTTGGGGCCCTCCATTGAAGTTGATTATTGGGACCAACCCTACATCTACTGCACATGATTCTTTTCTTCTCTTTCTTTTTACCTGTAGGCGCGCTATACTTAGGAGCCCACCGGTGTTCTCCCGGGACGGTCTGCAACAGGGTGTATATCCCAGCCAGGTTCTGGACATGTGCCTGGAGGAGTCCAGAAACATGCCACCAAGGAAAGGAGCCTTGGTGGAGTGAAAAGCCAGTAGATATGTGTCAATGACATCAGGCTGTTGACACACGTTTATTGTAGTATGTAGTATGGCTTTCAGCCATTCCGGGATGGCTTTTCATTGGGAGTAAAAAAAGAGTAGGGTGGGTGCTTACTTCCCATGTTCCACGCCAGGATTTACTTGGCCTATTTAAGGTCAGCAGGTCAGCTAACTAGGGGTGGTCTCATCTCTAGTCTACCATTTGGGCTGGAGAAGTTTACACTGGAGGAGGCCAGTGTCTGCTAGACCAACTCCACTTTGCTACCAAGGTGTCAGTGAAGGAACTACGTCTGTATAGTAAGCACTCAGATGAGCAGGAGTTTTGTTTTATTCACCATTATTGCTGTGCCTGTTTTTGCCATACGTTTTGTTTTTGCAAATAAACATGCTGAAGGAACCGTTTGCACCCTACTACTGCCTCTGTCTCGATGCTGATGGATATATGGTGTTATCCCAGAGCCGTGTACTCTCACAATATATATATATATATGTTTATATATATATATATATATATATATATATATATTAATGAAAGGGAGCAGTGTATAGACAGTAAGCACCACATAGCCATTATTAGTGTTCTTGGAAATAAATGCATATTTGCCCTGATATGTACAGCACTATGTAAATGATAGGACTGAATAATGATCACTTATGAGACCTTGTACAAATACTCATTTGCCAGACCTTTTAATTATTACAGAGCATTGCTTGCATTGCTGACGCTCTTGAAGTACTGCTCTTCCTAACACACTCTCTCGACTCAGAGCCTCGCTGTCCAATGTGATTAATGCCCAGAGAGAATAACGGAAAATCCTGCAGCCATATTATGAAGAAATAAAACACTGTTCTTGGAGAATTGCACATTTCACATCACCTTTGATGGGTATCTAAAAGGGGAAATAAAACTATTACAAAACTATTAAACTGTTTCCGAATTCTTCTGCAGCCCTTCACGGATACAAGATGAATGATCCATTTTGAGCCTCAATAAGTATCTCTCTCATTCAGGTCACCATCCCAAGCAAATAAAACTCAAAATAAGGACAGCATTCATGCAATGTATGGCCTATAACATCGCAGTGAGCTTTATTTTAGAACTTTTTCTCTCTTTCCGTATCCTATAACTTGTCAACACTTGGCATCTTTTATTGCCATCCATTGGCTTTGTTTGCCGGGCCACCCTGATTTCAAAAAAATTTTGGAAAATTAAAGTTCTAATAAAAAAAAAATAATTTGACTAACTTAAAGGGGCTTTAAAAAAGACAAAGTCATTTATTTCCCCCAAAAGGAAAAAATGATATATGAAAAGGGAAATATGAGTGGATTTGCCTTAAAGATTTCCCCGTCCCCCGGGGGTGGCATGCACTCCGGTAAGATTTGACATGTGATCATGCAAAACCCTTTTATTGTCAGAAGAGGAATGGATTGAGAACAGAGGATCGGGTTATACAGTGATGTACACAAGACAAGGGAACAGATTAATACTGCAAGGGGAGACCAGAGGAAAATTTGCAAAAGACGAGGGTATATGAACTCATTCATGAATCATCTCCATCTTGTATCTCTGCTGGAAGGCATAATGAATACTCATTCACGCTATTTAAAAATGTATCAGTCCTTTTCTGTACAGATGTGAATAAAAAGAGGAGTTTATGGTGCTTTTTAAAACAAAGTTTGCAAGGGAAAGAAATTTGCTGAATGTTGTGTCAATAAAGAAAAGGTACTTAGAAAAAAATCCAGCCAAGATAGCTTAATAAGAAGATATGAAAAATGGATCGGGTAGTTAAACTAAAAGGGGTAAAAAATTTGAATACTGTATTTAAAAAAAAAATTTAAAAAATATTTAAGGAATGACTTTATAGTACAAAAAAATAGATAAAAGATGAGTGTTAGGAGGTGCTCCCTTAAGATGCCTTGGTTTAAAGGTTGGAGCAGAACCAATCTCAGTTTTCACTTGTACCCAATCAATTGCAGTAGTGGGGTATTTAAGCCAGTCTTCCTGTGTACTTTTTGGGCGACACGTCCGAAAATTAGCGGTGCTGCGACAGTTTTTAGGCACATTAAATCAGTGTAAAGTCTGATCCTCTAAAAAATCTGGCGCCAGTTACACCTTGCATAGTAAACTTAATGTGCCTAAAGGTGCTTTTGGGAAATCCGGGGTAGCAGATCATTTGGGGTGTATAATGGCCTATTTGAGGACATTGGTAATGCCCGGGCATAACGTAATATTTTACTATATATAAAGTGCCTTTTGGCACTTACAATGTGTTTGCCGGTGTTAAAGGGACCTAGTTTTGGTGCACAACAGTTCATTTACATCCAGAATATGGCGTAAAAAGTGTTTTTGGTGCATGACCAAAAAACTGGCGGTTGTGTTTTGGGACATGTCTCCCTTTGTCTGTGATTCTTCCTGTGTTCTTGCTTTTTCCTGCTTGTGGTTTGATTAGTGTTTTTGTTTTTTTGACTCTGGCTTGCCTTCTTGACTATTCTTCTGATCCTCAATATGGTACCACATATCCTGCTGGCTTGACCCTGGCTCGTTTGACCACTCTACTTGATATGTGTTTAGTCATGTTTTTTTCCAACTTTTAAATCATCAAAGGGTCCGGTCAATAAAAAACTTTTATTATTTAAAAACTTATTAACAATGTCATAGATAAAAAAAACCCGATAAAGTTAAGCATACACAGTCTTTCTTTTCAGTCTTAAAACCCCTCTTGAAAAAGTCCTTGAGGTTAGGAGGAATCACAAAAGAGCTGATGGCATCCTTCCCCGCGACGTTTTGGAATGGCATATTCCTTTCTAAGCATGTTGTCCCCCCTCCCCCATTGTTCATCTTGTTATTGTCCCTTGGTGTTTTTTTTCTTGATCTCTTGGTGAGTTCCCTTTTTCACAAACAACCCTTTACAGTCAGATTTTATTGGTTTGAGTTTAAAAGCCCTAAAAATCTGCTGTAAAAGCTCCAATAGGCTCAATTGAAAAAAATTTTTTAGTTATAGTCCCCAGGACGAATTTTTTTTTGAGGGGTTTTTCAAAACTGGCCCTTTTTACAAAAAATTTGAAAAGTTTATTTTTTTTTGACAATTTTAGTCATGGCGTCCCAAATTTTTTGTTTGATTGCTTCAAAACCCCATAGAGTGAATAGGACTGGTTTCTGTGTAATGGGGGCCCGCACGGGGGCCTGCTCACTTTTCCCCCTCCCGCTCCTGGTACATGATCCTCCTGTCCTGGCTGCCGCGCCGGGACCCGTGCCAGGGCGCGGGGCGGATGGGTGGGCTGGATTTAAAGGGCCAACTCCCGGTAAATTTGGGCTTTTGCCCGGCGCTGGTCCTATTTAAGGGATACCCCCCCAGCACTTCTGCCAGTTCGTTGGTGTGCGTTTCCCATCTTTGAGAATTGTTGAAGTCCCGCCTGAATTTTCCCCTGTCCCGTTTCCGGCCCCCTAGTTTTTCCTTTACCAGTTTGCCTCTTGCCCCGACTTTTTTGCCCAAACTTTTGACCACGAACCTCTGCCGCCCCCCTCCTATTTCTCCTTTGGGGGTTTTGTTGGGGAGTCCCCTTGGGGCGATTTTAAACAAAAATGACAGAAAATTTGGGGGGTCCATGGAGTCCATTGGGTGCTAAATTTGGGCATCATTGAATGGTTTTTGGCATCACCTTTATATTTATGGCCACATGGGGTTGGGAAACCCCCTCCTATTTTTGGGAAAATGGGTCTGGATCACCTCATATTTATTTGGGCCCCCTTGGCCCCCCATTTTATGGGACAAAAAACTGGTCTTCTGTGGGGGTAGAAAACCCGAATTAAAAGTTTCATAAGCCCAAGATTAGGGTGGGTTTTGGGATAGATTAAGATGTAAATATCACATTTTTTCCCAAAAAAGTTTTTAAAAAGATGGGGAAAATTTGATTTCATTAAAATTTACTCCTAAAAAAAAACCCTTGAAACCAAAAATTTTTTTTGTTTTTTTTAATCTAAAGGTATACCAGATGTTACAAGATTACAACTTGGCTTTAATTTTTTGCCCACCTTTGTGTTACAGCATTTCGGGAAAAAAGGGGTTTCTATATGTAAACCCTTTTGAGGTTTTCGGGTTTCTTTGCAAATTTTTATTTTTAAGAAAATTTTGGGTTTTTGCAGTCCCGAGATATATTTTTTTTTTTTTTTAAATTTTTAATCTTATTGGAGGCTCAGCCACAAACTTTCAACTGAAAAAGAGGAGATAGACAATTTATTCAAGATAGGATGCTAAAGAGAGTTTGGAATCTGATAAATATGGAGATGACATGTTTACAAAATTGTTTTTGTTGCTGTTGTTTATAAAAGGGTGATTGTCCTAGGAGTTTTTGTTTTTCCTTCAAAAATGATGAACCTTAAAGGGTTTTTACCACAAAGGCATTTCATGGCTGGGTTGTTTTGCTTCAGAGGTTTTGCCAGAATGGTTCCCCTTAACCCAACAGCTGTACTCCTCTTGAGGCTAAAAAAAGGGGATTGTATTTTGTGTTTAAAAAAAAATACCTCCTTTTGAGTCATCGCCCCCCTCCATGCACGTCCCATATACAGTTTTGTAGTTTAACATTGTTTGACTAATCCACAGGGGAAACGTTTATGCCCGGGAGAAGTAAGCTCTGGGGCAGGGGTTCTTTCATTTTGTTTACAATGTGGGAAAGGGGGGGGGGGGGTGATAGGGGGTCCAGGGAGCGTTAATGTTTCCTCAAAATAATTAAATTAAACCGTGGATTCTTTATATAAAAGACACAGGATCTTTTCTCCCCAGTCCCTTCAAAGCTCATTAATATTCCCTACCATCAGATAAGAAGTGCAAACAACGCAAGCGCGGCCAGATCAGCTCCTGGTCGTGTCTAATGTAAACTGTCAGGAAACTAAGGGCATGTAAGGAAGGCTGTAGATCTCACAGACCACTTTTTTAATGACATATATTTAAAAAAGTTATCAAATACCCATTTTGGAGGATTCCATGTCAACATTAAGCTTTCAGTGTCTACAAATGGGATATGGATGATTTGTTTGAACTGCATATTATGTGCACCAGCAGACTTGACATCACCATGCCTTTCCCCACGGTTTGCTCACTCTAGTCAAACAAAGGTTTCTTTATGTAAAGAGCTATGAGTAGCTACAATGCAGCTGAATGGTTAGCACCTCTGTCTTTCAGCATAGAGGTTCTGAGTTCAAATCTCTGCAGGAGCCAAACATGTGTTTTGTTTGTTTTCCCTCTCAATACACATACCTGATTGAAGTTTCATTTTATTTGCTTGCACTGTTTGACTAATTACTATGGAGTACAGAGTACGGGAGTAGGATGACAGCACCTGGGGTTGAACATTCGCTCAGCAGCGAGTGTGTGTGATTACTAAGGAGTACAGAGGACAGTAATAGAATGACAGCACCCGGGGATGAACACTCCGCAGTGATTGTGTGTGATTACCAAGCAGGGAAGAGACTGACAGTAGCTGCTTGAGAGGCAGGGTGCATGTGCAACCAGGACCGAGGGGCTCTTATCACTGGTCCTATCCCTTAGAGACGAGCTGTACACTATGAATCAATAAGGGAGCTTCCTACATCAATTTTACTTGGTGGGAAAACCCCTTAAAGCAATAGTAGCTGAGATTTTTGGTTATTTCCCTTCCTTTACAGCACTTTTGCACATTGGTATATAAAATTTGGCTGCTCTGGGTGACAGCCAGTGTCAGAGACACAGTTTATGACTTTTACAGAAGAATCTGGATGAGTTCTTTTAAGTGTATTGAAATATTTTCTGCTGTTTCCATACATTTCCCTGCTCTTACTTGCTATAGGCAGTGCTACTTTTTATGTTTTTACTTTTTTTTTTGTGATTTATTATTTCAGTGCCAGCAGTCTGTCCTGGTAAAGTGCGGATATGCTATAAGCATAAAACATACAGTATATTCTGCACTGTATCAATACAATACCTAGGTAGGCCTTTATAGAACACATTAGTGCTGTAGCCTGTGGTCTCGATGCAGGGGTCCTGAATATTTAGCAAAGTCTGGATTTCTTTCCCTCTATGCTAGGGGGTTTCTTTTTCTGAACTGAGTAAACCTTACTGAATGCCTACTCGGTAGCAGCAGGTATCATAATAAACATAATGAAAGGAGAAACTTCTCTTCCTAACTACATTTTTACACTTCCCAGTTTAAATCTAAAGAAGAAATTGTTGACTGACTTTCCCGGTGTTTGTTTACTTCTCTTCGACTGACTTTAATTATCTTGTGTTTTTGTTCTTTATTCACATATAAGACTGAATTCGTAATTGTTTTGTACTGTTTTTTTCCTAGAACAATTGCATCCCATGTAATTGAAAGTAATTGATCGTAGACTTTGGGGAACAAGGACTTTTGCCCTTAGGATAGACCATGAATTTTACCTTCCCTGGTTTCGGAAAACCCATATAATATCTTTGCCCCTTTTTATATTAAATTGTCATGTTTTTAAGTGCCAAAATGAGCAAAGTAAACAGGTGGATGTGTGGTTCTCCAGAGTATAACCAAGAATTCAGAAATGCGTTCATCCACAGAAATAGAGATGAGACATGATGCATCACCATATGGTTTTATTCCCTGCAGAACCTCTAGACAGAAAAGCACAATGCAGAGAATTGGCCCTGGGGCCCTGCATAGGGCAATGTGTTTATGAACCATGGGCATTCTGTCAAGGCCTATACATATGTGCATAGAGTATATGTTGGTGATTGACATCTTGATTAACACTGTAGCTTTATTTTCCTATGGGAGCCACTTATCCTTATTAACGCTTTCCGTTTTGCTGTTTTTCAGGTTGCAAACCTCGCCTGTTCCATTTCAAATAATGAAGATGGGGTGAAGTTAGTGCGCATGGCTGCGACCCAGATTGATAGCTTGTGCCCACAGGTATGTCTAATGAATGAAAGAATGAGTTAGCCAAACATAAATGTGCTCATTGCATAGCAAAGTCACATTATTATGACCACTTCCTACTTTTGGCGTCACATAGCTCACGAAGGAAGTCACGTGTGGCGAGCTGGTTTGGTGGGTATATAAGGTGTTTGATAAGTTGTCTACACACATAACCCTGTCATGAGTATGAGGGGCAATTTTTCAGAGTTGCAAAAAGAGTTGACTTTTGGCTTTCTGGCCAAGGATGGCGGTATTTTTAAGACTGCACAGCTTTTGAACTGTTGGCGTGCTGCTGTGATGTAAGCGAATAGTGAATTTCGGCAATGAAGGTGCACAAGGACGGACCGACATGTTACAATAGAAAAAAATCTTGAAACCAGCTCACAGATGCCTCTGCTGTGGGAATGCAAGGATCCAATGTGGGGCAAACTCCATAGATAATTAGAAAAGGTAGCCAATATCAATCAAAACCTATGAAAACAATGGCCTTCTTTTCAAAAAAATAAAATAAAATTCAAACATCCAGGATCCTAAGCAAGACGAAGCAATAGGCTTCTGCGTTTCAGGCTTAGCCACAACAGCCCTGGGTCACATCCCTAAGCGTAGTTGACAAAGAGAAAAAATTGATGGAACGGGCGCTCGTTTCTGGGAATGGATTCTGATACGAATTCCAAATAAATAGAGATGGTTTTTATTCCATTAAAAAATGCAGGGGGAGTTACCCAAGCATTATAGTAACTATTATGACACTATTCGTGCCAAACGGCACTTCCTCAGACACTTAAAAGTTACTAAACAACATATACAAACAATGGTATCGTATTTAAAGACATAGGTCGAACATGATTGGTGTGTCTTCAAAACCAATCTTAGATAAAGTTACATTCACACCGTAAGAAACTATTTCAAGTGAAGGGCCAATAGTAAAACTCAAAGAACTGGTTAAAAACAAAGCTGATTGGTTCAAATAGTTGGCGGGAAATTTGTTTCCGCCAATAAAATGGCGAGCTACTCTAATACCATTATACCCTATGACAGACTAAACAGCCAATCGCTGAGCAGAGTCTAAACTTATGTAAAGAAATTTTAAAATGAAGCTGATTGGTTCGTTGTCTAGAGGGAAAATTTAATTAACCAATAAGGAAGGAGTATAATAGTATACTAGTTTAAATTTATCCGGGAAGATGCGTTTATGTTAAACAAGTGCTAGTTGAAAACTTATTCAATAAGGCGCGCTCATGTTGAAGCTATATTTGAAGTTAGTTTGGAGAACAGCGCTCATGTTGAGCGAGCGCTGGTTGGGAAACAAACTTGAGAAGAAGCGCTCATATAGAAACGAGTCTGCCACAGAGTATAATGGCATTATAGTAGCTCGTTATTTCATTGGCGGAAACAAATTTTCCGCCAAATAATTGAACCAATCAGCTCCGTTTTTAGTCTTTAACTTGTTCT
The DNA here is from genome assembly GCA_025379985.1 of Phyllomedusa bahiana. NCBI lineage: Eukaryota > Metazoa > Chordata > Amphibia > Anura > Hylidae > Phyllomedusa > Phyllomedusa bahiana. The sequence goes on along the minus strand of JAODAL010010738.1, from coordinate 40,780 downwards.
TTTGAATTCTACTATTGGTCCTTTACTTGAAATAGTTTTTTTACGATGTGAATGTAACTCTGTCTAGGATTGGCTTTGAAGAAACACCAATCATGTTTGATCTATGTTTTTAAATATGACACCATTATTTGTATGTGTTGTTTAGTAACTTTCAAGTATCTGAGGAAGTGCTGGTTGGCATGAAAAGCATCATACTAGTTACTATAATGCTTGGGTAACCCCCCCTGCATTTTTTAGTGGAATAAAAAACATCTTTATTTATTTGGAATTGTATCAGAATCCATTCCTAGAAACGAGCGCCCGGTCCATCGATTTTTTTTCTTTGTCAACTGTGCATTGCCTGCCTGTCGCCGTTTTTTGGCTCCGGAGGACTAGGACTATGAGGCAGCTGTTTCAGAAGCTCAGATAGAGCTACCCATGTGATTATTGAGTGTTGTGCCTCTAAATAAAGTCGCACAACACTACCAGGTGAGCACCTTTTCATTTTATGGTTTATCTACTTGGACGTACTCACACATAGAGCGCCACCTTCTCGTTTTGTCTTTTATTTATATGCATCTCTAAGCATGAAACACGTAAGCCTGTTGCTCAGAATTCTGGATATTTGAAGAAACATCATATTTTTGAATATTCGAGACAATATTCCCTATAGCAATGATGCCATTCTGGGTTATCAACTGACACAAAACCAACACAGGTTAGCATTGAGTCTAATATTTGAAAATCGCATCTACTCTAGTTCTGGGATCAGATCCTGCAAGTCATGGTTTCTTCAAAAACACCACAGTCTTACCCCCAATAAGAACAAACTTTTTGACAAAATATAGAAAAACTGTGCAATATTTAGACAAATGCCTCACATATGATATATTGAAATCAGTGTGCTATCCGTGCAGTGTATGGAAATAGGCACTCTAGGTAGCCACTTTGTTCTGTAGATAACTGATAAACAATCCAAATGATTGAGTCAGAATTCCCTACTGAATTGTTTATTTTTTATTTTTTTTTCCTGTTACTCTCCTTATCCTATCCCCTCCATCAGGATTGGACTGGTTTGCCTGCGACCCACCAGTGTAGTAGGCTCTTTATTCCCATCAGTGAAGTAGACTCTTGGTTCCCACCAGTGGAGTTGACTCTTGGTTCCCACCAGTGGAGTTGACTCTTGGTTCCCACCAGTGGAGTTGACTCTTGGTTTCCACCAGCAGAGTTGAATCATGGTTCCCTCCAGTGGAGTGGGTATTGGGGCCCACTATACACCTACTGCACATGCCTCTTGATTTCTGCCTCCCTTTTTGTGAATTTCTTTCTGAAAAGCTGCCTCATGTCTGCCATGCTCAGCAGTCCACCATAAATAGGTACCCAAGGGCTCACCGAGGATTTCCCCTGCTTCCCTGAGAGCCAGTTGAAGCCTGCCCTCCATACCATAACATATCCAAAGTGCTAAGAATAAAATAATGTTTGCTTGCTACCACCACTAGGGGTAGCTCACTGTATACACATTCTGTATATACAGATTACATTCACTATATGATGTATATATCCTTATAAAGTGGCAGCTGAAGGAAAAAATTTACTATTTAATTCTATCATAATGTGGCAACCTCACCGGAGAGCCTTCCTTCAGTGTGGATAGGTGCTAAACACATTTCATGAGAAAACCACTTCAATGCGATACGGAATTTTCAATTGGACTTATCATCTCTGGGTATAACAAGCCTACACTAAGGCACTAATGGCTTCTGTAAATCTATCTGTCCATTAAAGTACTGTATATAAAATAAAAATCTGTATCAACGGCTACATTAACGCTTTATTCACTGTATAACATGACAAAAAGGGAACCTATATCTATACGAAGCGTACGTGAAACTTGTATTGATGAGCACCATGCTGGTGAGTGGACCGTAACGTCCATTACAGCAGATGTATGGTCATTTTCAAGTATCCCCTTTTGCTCCCTTTAAGATGATGAGTGTTGAAGAAATACAATTCTCAAAGAAACGAAAAGAAAAATAGGATTTTCATGTATTGTGTGTGATCGCCCTAGATGGGACTCGCAATGCACTGTGCATGATGGAGCTGTGAGACGGTCCTTCACTACTTGCCGTCATTTGTCAGCGTGCAGCGTTTTAATGCTGCTCAGATAACATTGCTAAACAGCAGCTCTGGGACCATAGCTTAAGTTCTGCTCCAAGACATTTGCTGCTGTTAAAAGATCATAAATTACAAGAGGGATTTGGCCCTTCCTATATAATCATGCTGCTTCTCTGTCTTTGAGGAGCTCTGGTGTGAACATAAAGTGAATCTGTCACATATACTGTGGGGGCAGCTGTTCTGTGGCCTGAACCAATATCCTGGAAACTGATGCTATCCATCAAGGGGTGTCATTTACAGATGGAGTAGCCTTAGCCCTCTGTGTACAAATATTTGACTTAAGGTCCAACCTTTATAAAGTTTATACAATATCTTGTTGGAGGCTCTCTAGATTCATGCTGAGCTCCTCCTCTCCTTACTGCATTAAAGGTTTTTTTTCACCATGATGTTTCACATAACCACAGGCAGCTTCAGACTCACAATGCCTGGTCAGGATGTGGGTGGTTCTATAGCAGCGGTTAGCATATTCAGCTCCTCTACAACTAGCTGATTGTTACAGTGACATAAGTGCAGGAGATTTAATCTTCAGAAAACAAAGCAATAGACCTCAGAGGAGTGAAAACAAGCTATTTTTTAAGGTAATGAATCTAATCTTGTTAGAGATATCACATGCAGCTTCAGACTCACAATGCCTGATCAGGCTGTGGGCGGTTCTATAGTAGTGGTTAGCATGTTTAGCTCCTCTATAACTAGCTGATTGTTACAGTGACATAATGCAGGAGATTTAGGGGGACATGTCTGAAAACTGTCTTGGTCTAAGACTTTTCTTGTTGCTTATAGCAACCAATCAGCGTTCCCCTTTCATTTCATATAGTGTTCTGAAGAAATGAAAAGGGAACCCTGATTAGTTTCTATGGGAAACAAAAGAAGTCTTAGACCAAGACAGTTTTCAGACATGTCCTCCTTAATCTTCATAAAACAAAGTTACATACCTCAGAGGAAAGAAAACAAGTGTTTTTCAAAGTTAATGAATCTAATCTTGTTAGAGATAAAGATTCTGCTCCTTCCGAAAATGATGATGGCTCTCCCTGATCTCTTTATAACCAGTAAGGGAGATATGGATGGTAGCCTAGAAACACTTGTATGCACTCAGAGCAGAGGTGTAAATTGAAGCTCTGGGGCCCTAGTGCAAAAAATGAAATGGGCCCCCAAGCTACCATGTGCCACTTACAATGCTGGTATCTCCTTATGTGGTAGGAGGGCTTTTGAGCCCCCTCAAGCTGCAGGGCTAGGTAGTAACTGCTTCCTCTGCTCCCCCTATAGCTAGGCCCCTAACTCAGAACAGATCATTTCTCTCTTCTCTCCTGACCTGGCAATATCAGAATAGGAATGTTTTTAGATAAAGTCTTCAATTACCTGTCCCTACATGTTGTAAGCTTATCATTGTAGCAAGAAAAACCCTTCAAGGTGTAGTTCTATTAAAAAAAAAAACAGATATTTTCCACAATACAGTTTATGGGCGACATGTATGATCCAGGTGCATAGCGGCCAGTTCTAAGTAGCTTTAAAGGAGTGTAGAATGTGCCTGTTGTACTGTGGGTCATACATTTGGTGCATTGTAGTTCGATTACACAACTCAGACTCAGGTAAACCACTTGTAACTTGGTCTGGCTGTTCCAGCAGTAATGCGTCTAGTAATGTTGTTCTCCAGTCATAAATGTGTAGAATCATACAGATGTGGTGCGACACCTCCAGAACACCCCCACATCTCGGGAGCATTATATAGTGCCATGGGCGCCCGATAATGCATCTAATTTTGGAGTGAGAGGAGAACAGGGCTGCAAAGGATTTTGGGCTGAAAGGACACCGAATACTACTGCAGCCCTATACATACATATCGCCCTATGTGCATAAAAACACATTGAATTCTGATGTTGCCTGTCCCTACTGGATCTGTCAGACTTTAGGTTTACAAAAAAAAATAAAAAATCATTGATGCATCACCAGAAACAACCTAGTTCCACCAAGAAGACAGAAAGGAATCAATGGTTGGCCATTTCTGGAAATCACAGAGTAGACTATGCGTGCTATCCAGGTTGACTGCTATCTAGATGGTTTGCGTTAAAGAGAACCTGTCACATAGTTTTTGTCCCCCTGGCTGAGGACAGAACAAGGTAGTGTCATGCATGCTGTTTCCAGCGCTGTGTCCCTTATTCTTTAAGATGCTGTAGTTTTTTTGTATTTAATGCTCAAATCTGCAGTTTTCAGCAAGAAAGTCATTCGAAGAGCCCTACAGAGTCAGTTTTTTTCAAACCCCGCCTACCTGAGATAACCCCGCCCACCTCAACTGACAAACTGAATAGGTAGAAACATGTGAATAACTGTCAGTGGGCGGAGATAGCTTTTGGTGGGCGTAGCTAACACCTGCTCATGAATAAGATTTGAGGGGTAAATGCTCTAAAACTGCTGCATCTTACAGAATAAGGGACACAGTGCTCGAAACAGCAGGTCTGTCACAAGCTTGTTCTGCCCTCAGCAAGGGGGGCATAATCTATGTGACAGGTTCTCTTTAAGTTTTCTGCAGGAGAGGGTTGAAGATTTGTGGGTTGTGGTTTTAATGGGACATTTCAAGAAGCAGAGAAGGAGAGGAGGGGATGGGAATATAAACTAATGAAAAAATGTCAAACTTTGCACTATGAGCTCAGTATCCATGCTAGTTTTATGTCATGCTATACCTCAACTGTGGGGGCCACAAGTCTCCACCTGATAACAAACAGGTAGCACCAAGAGCTAATGAGCCTCACTAGCTTGGAGATTGTTTACTCCTTGACCTGTTGTAAATAACTTCTCTGCTTGTGTAGTATTGTGTTATTTTTAAAGATTTTGAGATCCTTTGAAGACCCCTGTCTTATGTGTATGAAAAGTCTGTGAATTTTCAGTTTCTTGTATCACATCATGTCTGATAAAGAGAGTTAGTAGTCTCGAAAGCTCACCATCAAATATACTCAGTAAAGGTATCGCTTGGTTTCTTCACTCTTCTACTGCAGGAGAGGAAGGTGAGAACGGCTATTCTAGAGCTCTGAAATAAAATTTCTCACAGCTAAAAATGGTCCATTCTAAATTTTTGTAGAAGACAGATGATTACTCCGAAAGATGTGTCTACCCTTAAGTTTTTTTAAAGAATAAAAATCTGCTCGACTTTCAAACAAAATTCTCAGCAAGAATATAACCATAAATTCCAATCGAGTGGACCAAACTTGGTAGAAATACACCTCTGAGACATGTCGGATCTATGAGTTTACAGAGCTTTATGACCCTTATATCCATAAGTTCAAAGAGTTTATTGGACCCTGATTGTGGATTTAATGGATTTTGGAGTCGAGAGAGTTGTCAACTGGAAGAACCCTTATAAGTGTCTTCAATATCAAGAATCAAAATATGTCACAGTCTGGTGTGCTCATGAGCTCTCAATAAGTCATAGACTCTTAGGGCGACATGTATGAAACTTAGCACTGACCCTCCAGTTCTAAATCGATATAGAGGAGTGTAGAATGCTTTGAATCGCATACCGTATCTTTGGTGCATTTAAAAGTGCCGTGCCTGGCGCAAGTTTTGGCGTAGGACTGTTCATACATCTATAGAACAGGGTTACAACAGTTTTTTGGCACAAGATACGACAAAAAATTACTGTAGTCCAGTTAATAAATGTCACACTTATTGTGCATCTCTTTTACACAAAGAACATCCAAACATAAAACAATAAATAATAATAATAATAATAAGCAGTCATATTGTAATGTTTTATATATGAACCTTGTACATTGTCATTGAGCCATCTGTGTGAGTATGGGCCACGATAAATCAGATCTGGTCTAGAAACATCCTGTAGGGTATTAGCTGAAGAAACAAGATAAAAATTGTCTTTCAGAACCCCTCCCCTCCCCCCAGCAGATTCCACCTGGAGTCCCTCAAATCTTGAGAGCACCTAGATTACTCCTAGTATCTTCATGGCCCTACCGTTCTGTGTATTGAAAGCTTTCATTAAGCCAAGTATCTCCTCTCTATGTAGATAAGAAATTATGAAGGATCTCTCATTACATCTTTCCAACTTTTTCTAATCTGCAATCATTTCAATTGTTCCACTACCATTGAGAAAGGAGGGAGAGACGGTTCGATTCAATTAATCAAAATTCAAAGGTCAGTTACAAGTATGGCAATATGAATCAATCTTATGTTTTCACAAATTTTATGAAAACATAATTTTGTCAATACCGGCTGCTACTTACATCAGAACCACTGTGTAGTCACACATAGACACAGACACTGTAGCATAAACATCTCCCGTCAGAGCATTGCAAAATCCTATTTTTTTTTAAATTTGTTTATCTCATGATAAAAAAAGTCAATAGGAAAGATAATAATCACACCTGTATGTATGAATATGAGAACCCTCTAAATTGTTCCCACCAATAGAGCCTATCCACACAACTAAATGTTGCCTATATATAGATATATATAGGCTTATTACTAATCTAAGCTACCCTAATTTACCCTAAGTAATAAAAATCCATCCTAAGGGAGCGTCCCCACGGTACAGGACAAATACTGGTCGGTTTATCCGCAAACCGTCTGAAAAACTGTCCGCAAACCGGTGCCATGGGGACATGGCCTTACACTGACCCTTCACGTGAGTATTTCAATAGTAGCCTAGAGAATATCTGGCTATATCCTTATAAGGTCACCAAATGACTCGATATAAGTACAAAATATAAAAGCTTTTGCACGGTAGCAACTGCAGTTTTCGACAGGAATCGATGTGGTTTTATTCCCTTTACACCAACAATTAACACAATCCATCCAATGTGCACATTTTTCCACTAGCACGGCATCATTAGATAAAGGCATCATTTAGTTAATAGAAGTTTTAAAGATTGTGATAGGCTAATTTGAAGTAGTATGTATCTATATGCCCTTTTATTAGTTTGAGTCCTATTTCTATTATTATTATTATTATTATTATTATTATTATTATTATTTATTTATTTTAAAGCGCCATTGATTCCAGGGCGCTGTACATTCGAGGGGGTTACATACATTACATAAGTCAAACGAGTACAGTGATAAGGGATAATGACAATTGGCACGACAGAGGGAGAGAGGACCCTACCCGCGAGGGCTTACAATCTACAAGGAGGGGGAAAGAGACAGGAGGTGAGGGGCAGACATGTCTGGAGGAAGTAGTGACAAGTTTAGTGAAGGTTATAGGCAAGCCTGAAGAAATGGGTTTTCAGGTTGCTTTTGAAGCTGGTGAAAGTGGAGGAGAGTCTGATGTGTTGGGGCAGTGAGTTCCAGAGTGTGGGTGAAGCACGGGAGAAGTCTTGGAGACGGTTGTGTGAGGAGCTAATAAGGGGAGAGCAGAGGAGAAGGTTTCCAGATTGTGATAGGCATGGAGAGTAGCCCCTTATTGTTGAGTCCTATTTCTATGTAGTATGTACTGTATGTACCCAGCTGTGTCATGGATCCATGTTATACAGAGCCCTAATATGGCACAGGTAGACTGCTAGTCCCATATTGTGCCCCCTTGCTTGATAAATAGAGGTTTATTTGTACTGAGACTTATGCTGTGGCAGATTTCAAAGCATAGCCTTATTATCAGATTAACTTTTATGTAAACGATGGGGTTGGTAAATATTTTGCTACCGGAAACTCTGAAAAAAATTGGTCTGTCAATATAAAATACATAATAAGTAGAGATGGGCGAATTTCCCGAAATTCGTTTCGTTCACTTCGCCGAATTTCTCGGCAAAAAATAACTTCGTTCCGAATTACTTCGGCACGAATCACGTTAAAAAACAGCTCTTTCCAGGCTGCACAGAGTCTGCAGGGTGCTGTAGAACGTTGTGCCATGCTTAAATATGCAGAGGGAGCTTGGTTTGGTCTTCATGCACTGTTGTGGTGTAGTAGGACACGCAGATGGCTGCCGCCGCTCTTAGAATCGCTTCACTATAAAATTCCCTTGGAATAAGAGGGAAAAAACTGACCAAAAAACTCAAGCGGGATGTAGCCTGATAAAGTCATGCCAGCGAAAGCTGGACAAAAACAAGCTGAGAGCTCAGGTGGCAACATTAGTGACAGAGAGTGGAGGTGACGGTGGCAGCAGCATGAGGTCAGGCAGTGGCACAATGACATTCTGGAGGTGGCAAAACAGGAGGAAGCCACAGAATGGCAAAATTGATGAGAGCGAGGTCACGGCGGCAGCAGCATGAGGTCAGGCTGTGGGTGGCACAAATGACATTCTGGAGGTGGCAAAAAGGAGGAAAGCCACAGAATGGCACAAAATGACTGAGAGCGGGGGGGTCACGGCGGCAGCAGCATGAGGTCAGGGAGTGGCACAATGACACAGTGTGGAGGACATGGCAGCAGCCACAGCAGCAGCATGAGGTCAGAAAGTGGCACAATTACAAAGTGTGGAGGTCACGTCAGAAGCCCCAACAGCAGTATGAGGTCAGAACGTGGCACAATGACACAGTGTGGAGGACACGGGCAGCAGCCACGGGCAGCAGCATGAGGTCAGAAAGTGGCCACAATGACATTCTGGAGGTGGCAACACAGGAGGAAGCCACAGAAGGGCACAATGATGAGAGCGGAGGTCACGGCGGCAGTAGCATGATGTCAGGAAGTGGCACAATTACACAGTGTGCAGCACAAGACAGCAGCCACAGAAGCAGCAGGAGGTCAGAAATTGGCACAATGACACAGTGTGGAGGACACGGCAGCAGCCACAGCAGCAGCATGAGGTCAGAAAGTGGAACAATGACACAGTGTGGAGGGACACGGCAGCAGCCACAGAAAGCAGCATGAGGTCAGACAGTGGCACAATGACATTCTGGAGGTGGAACAAGGGGGAAGCCACAGAATGGCACAATGACTGAGAGGGAGATCACGCGGCAGCCAGCATGAGGTCAGGCAGGGGGCACAATGACATTCTGGAGGTGGCAAAAACAGGAGGAAGCCACAGAGTGGCACAATGACTGAGAGCGGAGGTCACGGCGGCAGCAGCATGAGGTCAGTCAGTGGCACAATGACACAGTGTGGAGGACATGGCAGCAGCCACAGCAGCAGCATGAGGTCAGACAGTGGCAAAATGACAAATTCTGGAGGTGGCAAAAGAAGGAGTGGGCCCAAACAGAGTGACACATTGACAGAGATTTGAGGTGACGGCGACAGGAGCAACGCATGAGGTCAGAGAGTGGCACAATGAACAGTGTGGTTTGTCACGGCAACAGAAACAGCGCAGCCGCATGAGGTCATAGAGTGGCACAATGACAGAGTGTTGAGGTGGGTTGGCAATACCAGTTCTGGTAAAGTGGTGGTAGGCAGATGGAGAAACTGGCAGCAGATGTTGGCATCAGGCGGGTGGCGGCATCAGAAATAGTGGTGAGGCAGGTAGTTTGAACCCCAGACTGAGCCTAAGGCATTGGTGTGTGGAAACCCGGGGCCGATCCACCCCTGATTCATCTTGACAAAGGTCAGTCTTTCCCACATTTCCCGTGGACAAGCGGGTTCTCCTTGGGGTAAGGGTGGCCCCCGCTGCACTAAAACCCGCTCTGATGCCAGATACTGGCCGGGCAGGACAGCTTCTCCACTGCAAACTCGGCAAGTTGCGCCACACATCCAGTTTGGCTGCCCAGTAGCCCAGCGGATCTTCTAACTGAGGTGGCAGGTGCTGTCCAAGTAGGCCAAAAACCTGTTGGTTCAGGGGACTGCCCCAGGTCCTGCTGCTGCTGCTGCTGGCGACTGCCTCCTAAACTAGGCGGGTGAAGGAAGCTGCTCATCAGTGACTCCAGACTTAGGTTTATTTATGATGGAGTGGTACTGCTCCTCCCCCCCCCCCCCCCACCCCCTTTACCCTGACTATTCGGCTGTCATAGCCAGGCAAATAAGCATGCTGCGGGCCACTGCACAAGTGACTCCGAGGGGCTCCCTGCCTCCATTTCCACTGTATACTGCCACGGTGCTTGGGGGTCATCTCCCTCGTTTCCTCATCTCCATCCACCTCCTCCAGCTGCTCCTGCTCCTCCTCTCTTGTCCCCCTGGGTAGAAATCACTAATTTCACCAGACAATGCTTCTGCTCCAATGTCCTCCTCCTCCATTTCAGTCCCCACCGGACTCATGTGGCCACGAGGTGTAGTCGCCACGTCTCCAGTCCCTGCCAGACAGATTATTTAGCTTCTGTTCTAGGACATGAAGCAGTGGAATGACGTTATTCCTCCCGTAGTCCTGGCGACTGTCAAATAACGTCGCCTCCTCGAAGGGCCCTCAACAAACGGCAGGTGTCACGCATGAGCTGCCACGGCTGACATCAAAGTTACACATGGGGGGTACTTCTGTCTGCCTGGATCAAAAATCGTTAATGGCCTTTCTCTGTTCATACAGTCGGTCCAACATGTGCAGGCTGGAATTCCAGCGGGTGGAACATCGCATATCAGAGTGTGTTGGGGGAGGCCGTCTCCCGCTGCAACTCGAGGAGGGTTTTCCCTGGCTTTGTACGAATGGATAAAGTGCATGCACAGTTTCCTGGCCATTTTCAGAATGTTCTGAAGATCGGTGGAAGGACTTCGGGAAACCCTTTTTTCACAACCAGATTGAACACGTGCAACATGCAGGGCGCATGGACCATCCCTCTCGGTGCAGCGCGGACCCCATGTTCCTCCCATTGTCCGTGGTTCGATTTGCAGTTGGCGTGGAGAAAGCCACACTCGATTTCTTGCTGCATGACGGGAGCAGTTCCTCCCTGTGTGCCCTTCGTTCGCCGAGGAAGCCAGGTGTAGAACTGCGTGACACCTCTGTCCCCTACACATGGGGTATGATGGAGCAGTACTTGTGGAGGCTGTGATGGTGGTGATGGTGGAGGAGGAGGAGGGGACATTGGCGCAGGGTGCAACAGTTTGACAACGTGGAGGAGAAAGCGGCGTTCCTGTCCAAGTTGTTGGTGTGCCTGGGGAGGAAGCCACATTTTACCCAGTGGGCCGTAAAGGCATGTACTGGCCTGACCGTAGTTACAGCTCCAGACGTCCGCGCTGCCGTGCACCTTGGAAAAAAAAACGATAAGCTCAAGGACTGACCCACTTTCTGTCCTACATATTTATGAAGTGCTGGTACTGCCTTTTTGGAAAAGAAATTACGGCTTGGAACTCTCCATCTCGGCTCGGCACAAGCCATTAGTTTCTGAAAGGTGCAGAGTCCCCCATTTGGAAAGGAGGGACTGCAATACCAACAACTTGGACAGGAGCATGGTCAGCTGCTGCACCTTAGGATGGTTGGACGCATTCTGTTGTCTCTTTGTAATCGCCTCGCTGACAAACTGCTGGCGCCATGAGTAGCGAGGAGCAGGAGCATTGGACCGGGAGATGATGTCAAAGAGAAACAGCTCCCTTTGCAGAGGTGGTGGAGCCTTGACTGGCTGCAATGACATGCGTGCCACTGGGCACTGCTGCTGCTGCCGGCGGCAGGGGTGACCACCACATCTGAGCCACGTTTCTCCAGGCCACGGATGGTGACGCTGCATGTGTTGACGCAGGGCCGTGGTTTCCCAAAGTTAGCTCCCTGGCCACGCTTCACTTTTTTGCTTACAGATTCTACATATACCCATATTCGGCTCCTCCCGGGGTCTTAGCAAAGAACTGCCACACCGCCGAGTATCGGATTTTACCGCAAAAGCTCCGCACTGAGTGGACTACTGCTGCCGCTGCCTCACTGTAGCCTCTGTGCCGCTACTTTTCTTGGACCTAGAGCGGGTTTTTTACCCCGTGGCCGCTTGGCTCCCGACATCACACTGCTGATATCCTGCTGACTCACGGCCACACGACCCACTTGCTGTCTGCGCCGCTGCCTGACGCGCAAGCTGACACCCTCTTCTCCTGACGATGATGAAGCCCTTTCCTCACCCCGGGTCCAAGTGCGGTCGGCTACATCATCATTTTATTTGTGTTTCATCGTCCCCTGCTGTTTCCCCATCACCGGTCTTGGTATGCGAGGCTGACCTCTCACAACATGAAATCCCTGCCTCTCCACATCTATTACTTTTCCGCCTACTGCAAAGAAGCAGGGGATATTGGCCCCATTTCTTCGTGCCAAGTAGTGCTGACTGCCCTCCTCAAATTTTTCATCCTGCTATATAGTAGGCGCTGAGCCAGACCACATAGTAGATCTCTGGCTGAGGGAACCGGATGGGACAGAGGCGGGCTGAGGAAGGTGAGGCCGCTGACCCGCTCCCGGGCCATGCCAACTAAGGGTTGTGTCGGAGGTCTCCACCGACTCTTGGCTGGGGTTGTCAGATGTCATCTGGGAGGAAGAGGATGATCTAGTCAACCAATCAAGAACCCTTGGGTTGCTGAACAAAACACGGCGCTAGATGACAGCGGCAGTTGTGGCTCACCAAGTGACCCCTGCTGCGACGTCCCCCTTTCTGTGCTGTGACCTGGGCCTGTTCCAGGAATGTTTGTTGCCCTGCCACTCGCAGGTGCAGAACCTGGCCAACCCCTCTGTCTGACATACTGTTTTTCTAAAATGTACAGGGCACTGTTTGATGAAGTATCTGTATAGATAAATACACACCCTGTTTTTGACTCCAAATGAACCCAGTAACAAGCTTGGGTAACCCTTGGATATAAATTGCGCTCCACAAATGGCCAGGAAAAATTTACTTGTATGTGTCGTTTAAAAACACTGTGTGTTTTACTAAATGTAAAAGCACAAACAGGCTTAATTAACCTTCGGACATGAATTAGGCTACAGGAAAAATGTATATATTTTGGCACACCAGCAAAACAACGCTTAATTAACCCCTGGATGTAAATTGCGCCAAAGAATTGAGCCGCACAAACTAGTAGCTTTGTAGCGTGTTAAAAGTGCGTGTTTTCTGCGCCACACAACGAGAGATACAGTTGTAATTAACCTTTGCTTGGGAATTAGGCTACAGGAAAAATGTATATATTTTGGCGTTTGAAAAGACGGTTTCTTGGGGTCAGCACACCAGCAAAACAACGCTTAATTAACCCCTGGATGTAAATTGCGCAATAGAATTGAGCAGCCAAAAATGAAGTGGTATTTGTATTGTAAAAACGCTGTTTCTTTAACTGAATACAACAGGAACTGGCTTAGATCCCCCTTGGATATTGAATGTATATGCAGCTGCAGTGGACGCACACTGGATTTCAGATCCAATACCCCAAAAATTTGAAATAGAACATTAAGAGAACGTCTCTGGACAAGCTGAGATACCCACAGAAATCGCTGTATAAAAATCAATTTTCAGTAGAGCTATCAGCCGCGGCAGCACCTTCCCTGATGAGCACAGTGAGAGAAGTGTGAGCTCCCGGCATCGCGCCTGGACTTATATAGTGCGGTGACGTCACAGAATCCCGCCGGTCTCTGATTGGCTTAATCTCTGCACAAGTCATGCAGGCTATGCCCTTCTTCCTCCCAGAGTGCTTTGCCCCATGTTAGCGCTTTTGCTCGCAGCATTTTATCAATCAAAAGCACACTTCGTTCACCCGAAGTACCCCAAAATTCGACTTCGTTCCGAACCGAAGTTTTCCTGAAATTCTAAACGAATTCCACTTCGTTAGAATCAATTTGCCCATCTCTAATAATAAGAATAATTGGTGGTTCTGTCTGGACTTGCTAGATTCTAAGGCCGACATGCCAGTTTTAAATCGCTTTAGAAGAGTGTAGAAGGCGCCAATATGTATGAATGTATCTCGCAGCACTTTATATGTTTCCTATTCTATGGAAAAATTTGCCCCAGCCTTACCACTTTGAAATTGGTATAGATATGTATGGCAGTTATGTGCCAAACTTTGGCACATTTGTATGTTTCGCACCAAACTTTTCCGCATTTGTATGATTCTGGCAGGACAAGTTCCCACAAACTTGGAATAATCAAAAGTGTCATGTCTGATGTAGATTGCATTATGTTTGGGCGTATGACTGTTCATACATCTATAGAACAGGGCTAGGACAGGTTTGTGGCCAAAAAGCATGTCAGAAAACTGGGGCAGCCCTGTTCATACATGTCTCCCTAAGTATCCTTAAATGTCAAATACAGGATAACTTTAATGATTTTCCATCACGAATGTACTGAAGATTTTGCATTATTAGATTTGATAACCTTTTCTCTTCATCCAGGTGATCAATGCTGCCCTCACCTTGGCTGCTAGACCTCAAAGTAAAGTTGCTCAAGATAACATGGATGTTTTTAAAGACCAGTGGGAGAAGCAGGTCCGGGTTCTTACTGAGGCTGTAGATGACATCACTTCTGTAGATGACTTCCTTTCTGTCTCTGGTATGTCATATGTTCATGAATTTATTTAATAGTGAAAGGTTCTTTCCAAATATTCCATCTCGGAAAACAGATGCATATTTGCGCAATTTTCTTTAAAGGGGATTTCTCACCATGCAGTTTCACAGAGCCACAACCGACTTCAGATCTGCACTTCCTGGTCATGATATGGGTGGTTCTATAGCAGTGATTGGCATATCAGTTCTGGTGTTCTAAGATATTCCTGTTACAGTGACATGACTTCAGGAAATCTATAAAGTGTAGTAAACAAGGCTACAGAGCTCTCAAGTGTGAACTTAGGTAAACAAACTACATTGCTAGAGATAAGACTATGCAGGGAGTGACGCACCATGAAATGACAGGCGACAGCTTGGAGCAATGAAAGATAAAAGAGAGCAGGGAGTGGTAGGGAGAGGTGGTCAGTAACCACGGAAACATGCATACTCTAATAGGAAATAGATCTTCTTTATCTCCTGACCAAGGCACAATCCAAATAACATTTGGTAATATTCTTCATTTACTTTCCCCTGCATGTTAAAAGCCAATCCTTGTGGTGCAAACTACTAGCTTTTGTATTCCATTGCACTGTGGCTCCTATGTTTTAGTTGTCAAAAATAGCATAGTCTGTAGCACTAATCGTTCTCATTGAAAATACTGGAACCCTGATGAACCAGCTTCAATGGAAGCCTCTACACTAATATAAACAGAAACCCAATTTTGTTATCAACCTTGTCTTATGCCAAGAATTAGAAAGTGATAGTGGGAAACATGATCATTAGAGTGGTTAGTCTGATTGATCACACAACCATAGTTTGGAGAGAGGCCTCTTTTACAAAATGTATTTTCAGGAAAGGGTTTTAGCTTGAAAATTTTTCCATAGACAACCCTACAAGGTTAGAAATAAAAATCAGCTTCAAGGTCAAACCACCAAAGTGGATCTGTTTGTTTCTGACCCATGTTGAAGTTTTAAGGGGTAATCCAGTAAAGTTAGTGGAAAGAAAAACTTGAAGGAAAAAAAAACTTGAGTACTAATAGATACCTCAGTGATGTTGTCTACTTTGACTCCGCGTAGAGGTTAAAAATATATTCTTCTATGCATGTTCAGCGCAGTCCATAAATGGGAGCGCTCAATGTGTGGTGAATTGGTCTTATACACAACCTAACACCTGATCTCCTGGCTATCTCTCTTATTGTCAATTTTTAACCTCTATAGGGATATATAGTAGACAACATAATTGAGCTACCTGCTAACAACTAATTCGAGGTTCCATCAACTTTTTCTTTCATAATACCAAACAATAATATATATATATATATATATATTATATGTATATATATATTTTTTTATCATTGCATGATATTTAGGAAAAACTTGATTCAACCTTGAATAAAGTGCTAATACAGATATAGCAGAACTAAACAGAACAGATATTGCACCGTGATATCACGGCGCAGAGTGTTATCTCTACTTTCTCAATGCTTTTCAATGGCCTTTGTTTACAGTTGAGAGCAGATAACACAAAAAGCCGTGATATCACGGTCAAGCTAGACTCTGCTACATCTGTAGGTATCTCAGGAATGTTGTCTACTGTGACTCCATGTAGAGGTTAAAAATATATTCTTCTATGTATGTTCTGTGCAGTCCATAAATGGGAGTGCTCAACATTTGGTGAATTTATTCTTATACACAACCTAACACCTGATCTCCTGACTATCTCTTTTAGGGCTTGTCCCCACGGCACAGGTTTTTCACCCAGTTTTTCAGATGGTTTTCAGTTTTGAAAACCGTCTGCAAACCATGTGACAACTTTTATTATGGACCTCTATGGAAAACCTGAGCAGCAGTCCCCACTGCACGGGTTTTCCGCTGGGCAGTTTTTCAGACCGCCGGCGATCTGAAAAACATAGAACATGTTCATTCTTCCGAACGATTTCAGGGAGAGTATGAATATGTCTATGTGAAGGGGGATGGCTTTTCTCTGCAAATCGTGGAGAAAAGCCATCCCCCGGCGGTTGTGTGCACAGCCCGAAAACAGTGCAAATACCGGTCGGGATTTCCGACCGGTATTTTCACTGTGCCATATGAACGGCCCCTTATTGTCAGTTTTTAACCTCTGTAGGGAGACACACTAGATAACATAATTGAGCTACTTGCTAACAACTAATTCAAGGATCCATCAAGTTTTTCATTTGTAATACCAAACAATATTTTTTTTAACATTGCATGATATTTAGAAGAAACTTGATTCAACCTTGAATAAAATGATAATAGGTATCTCAGTAATAAGTATCTCAATAAAGGACATAGCAGGGAGATCAGGTGTTAGGTTGTGCATAAGACCAATTCACCACACGTTGAGAGCTCCCATTTATGGACTACGCAGAACATACATAGAAGAATACATTTTTAACCTCTACGGGGAGTCAAAGTAGACAACATCACTGAGGTATCTATTAGTACTTTATTTAAGGTTGAGTCAGGTTTTTCTTTCCTAAGTACCATACAGTAATACAAATACATTTGAATTCCTACTTTCTTCTCCTCTCGATGACCTCTGCCAGGCTCCGAATCGGGAAAAGTAAAAAATGGATTATTTACTCTGAAGTGGGGATATCTATGTAATTACACTGTCTTCTCATACTTTATGCAAGAAGAACCATCAGCAATGTAACTTGGACTGGACTCAAATGAAGTATGGTGTTGAGTTATGGTGTGTCCTAATATTTGAGTGGGAGATATTGAACCATAATTAACTATGTCTACAAACATTTATTAAGATCTATAACTCAATCTCTTCTGCGTTCTCTTTATGTTGCACATTATGGCGTCCATTCGCTGAAATTATTTGAGTTGTCATTGGACATGTTATGATAAAGCAGATGCATGCTGACTTATACGCTTCAATTACCTTCTCCAGCTCGCTATCTGTCCGGCATTTAGCAAAAGCGATGAAAAGCAATTGGCTAAACAGCTGAAAGACACTGGTCTCCTGCCATCTTGTTACTCTCATTTAGCAGAAAATTCATTCACATCCAATTTTAAAAAACCCTAGGAAAGCGAGTCTGGTCATTTTATTAGCCGTGCCCTCCGAATAAGGATCAATACTAACTTTTAAGCCAAAAACGTTCCATACGGAGCACCTGACATTTTAATTTTTTTTTTCTTTCATAACCCTGTTTAAAATCCTATTGATTGTAGACAGATGGAAGCATTAATTTTATTGAACTTTTAGGCATAAGCAAATTGAACACAACAAATTCGTATCATAAACAGGCCATCACCGCTGAGAAGCTGCAGCAGCGTTATGGCCAAGTACAGTTTGTATTACAAAATAACAGAAAAAAAGAGGATATTACTTTGGCTTTAGAAAATGGACCAAAACTATAGGTGTAACTACAGCCATAGTAGCCATAGTGACTGCTTTGGAGACCAGAGACTGCAGGCTTTCACTCAAGTGCAAGAACATTCTTCCTATTTGTAGGGAACAAGTAGTTATGGCTTTCTGCTCTCCAGCCTTAGTATGTGGGTTCTCTGATATATGGCAGCATTATTTATATTATTAGTTTATTGTCATAAACTGGTAGGGCCCTACCTCCTTTTCTTTTTGGGACCCTGTGAATTCTAGTTATGCCCCTGACCATACACAAATGGATAAAGTGAAAAATAACAAGAGAATAGATAGATATGAGATAGATAGATATGAGACTTATGGTAGATAGATAGATAGATAGATAGATATGAGATAGATAGATATGAGATAGATAGATATGAGATAGATAGATATGAGATAGATAGATAGATAGATAGATATGAGATAGATAGATAGATAGATAGATAGATAGATAGATAGATAGATAGATAGATAGATAGATAGATAGATAGATAGATAGATAGATAGATAGATAGATATGAGATAGATAGATATGAGATAGATAGATAGATAGATAGATAGATAGATAGATACAGTTGAAACCAGAAGTTTACATACACTATATAAAAAGACACATATGCATATTTTTCTCACTATCTGACATGAAATCAGAATAAACCTTACCTGTTTTAGGTCAATTAAGAACCAAACTTATTTAGAGAGAGAGAGAATGTTTAAGGCATTTTTATTGTAGATATGAGATTTTGCAGTATGGTCCAATGAGATGAAAACCTAGCCTTGACATAGAGATAGATAGATAGATAGATAGATAGATAGATAGATAGATATGAGATAGATAGATAGACAGACAGACAGACAGACAGACAGACAGATAGATATGAGATAGATAGATAAAATATTCAGAACACATGAGATTCATCATAAGTACATACAAAGGAGATATGTACATAGATAAGTTTATGCAAAATATAAGGTATAAAAGTGAATTACATGAAAACATAATAACAAGTATTTTTTAATATATTTATCTCAAAAAGATAAGGTTCACATAGCATACAAGAAAAGTTAAAGGAACTAAACAGAATATGGTTTTCCACCATTGTTTTGAAGGTCCAGAATATTGATTCTCATTTAGTCTTCATAAATGTTATATTAGATGTGGTTGTCTCAAGAAACCTGCTATTTCATCTTCAGTGCTTCCCCTCATTGTTAATAAAACCGTGTGAGAGAATCGATCAGTCAGATCAATTCATGATTTCTTCATTACTCCATCCCTCTTTCTGATGAGAAGAGGTTAAAGCTAAATCTATACGATGTCAATGGGCCTTCCCTTGGTTCCATACCCAGATCTTCCATCCTTCCCATTGAGACTATATCCGTACTCTGAAAAATTGGGCAATTTCAATATTCATTAAAAAATAATTTGAACTTCTTCTACCTTGTTAGATAATGAATCTATTACATCCTAAAATGGATTAAGGAAAGAGTTGTCTGTATTGATCTTGTAGAAAACCACATACTGGAGGACGTAAACAAGTGTGTAATTGCTCTACAAGAGGGAGATGTTGACACGTTGGACAGAACTGCGGGGGCTATCCGAGGCCGTGCCGCCAGAGTCATTCATATTATTAATGCAGAGATGGAAAACTATGAGGCGGGAGTCTACACTGAGAAGGTTCTGGAAGCTACAAAGTTGCTTTCTGAAACTGGTAAGTGGATGACATCTAATATGGATTTTGTCATCAGTTTCATGTACTTTTGATATCTCCTTTACATTTGCAACAGATTTTTTTTCCACAAACTTCTTAACTAAAATTTTTATATATTCTTGAAGTCTCAAAAAAGGCTGCTTCCACCACAGTTGCCCATTGCTTTCCTAGTTGTCTCCTCTTGGTTCAGAGCACTAATTATTGACATCATGAGATATGACCATAGCCACCAATTACAAAAGGCTGTGACTGTGTGTTCACATGGCTCGTCACACACACACACTTACCAGTACGTGATGTGGGTTCCACTGCAAGGAATTAATCTATCCACACTTATTCAATCTTTCACTCACCTTCCATTCAGGAGGCAAACTGAGCATAAGTCACATCCTAACTCAGTCCACAAATCCTAAAACACACACTGTTCCAAAGATGGAGTTAAAGGATCTATGTCACCCACAAACATCGCTCACCGGCACTCACAGGGTTAAACACTGTAATGAAAGGCTATGAATTCTCAGAGCATACAAGGACCAAACTGATTAAAGTTTTAAGCTTTAAGACAATAGGTACAGGGTACAGGGCTTACAAAAAAATGCAAAAATAAAGATAAAATAGGATGACATACATATATGCAATAAAAGTTATAAAATAAAATAAAGATTTTAATTCACTGACAGCAAGCAATGCTAAGATTTATGTCCCTTTATATATTAAATGAATTGTATATTGATAAAGAGATATTATTTCCTCTATATTTTAAAATGCTGCAGTATATACGATGGGTGACATAAGTATTTAACGCGTCGACGATTTTAAGTAAATACAGTTCTAAAAAGAATATTGAAATGAAATTTTCACCAGATGTCGGTCACAACTCATCCAATCTACAAAAGCAAAGAAACCAAACTATAGATGCCATAAATTATGTGTAATGAGAAATGACAGGAAAAAAAGTATTGCACAAGCTTACTGAAATGTATTTAATACTTTGTACACAATGCTTTGTTGGTGATGACAAGACGCCTCCTGTATGGAGGAACTAGTCGCCTGCATTGCCCAGAGGGTTTTTTGGCCCATTCGTCCACACAAACACTCTTCAAATTTTGATTCTAGATTCTCTCATCTCTGAGCTTTAGTTCCTTCCATAGATTTTCTATTGTATTCAGGTCAGGTGATTGGCTGGACCATTCTAGATGCTTTATTTTCTTTCTCTGAAACCAGTTGAGAGTTTCCTTGGTTGTGTGGTTGGGATCATGGTCTTGCTTAAATGTCCACCCTCGTTTCATTTTTATCATCCTGGTAGATGGCAGCAGCTTTTTATCAAGAATGTCTTGGTAGATTTGTCAATTCATCCTTACTTCAACTTTATGAAATTTGCCAGTGACATACACTGAAAAACAGCCCCAAACCATGATGTTCCTACCTCCAAACTTTACCATTGGTCTAATGTTTCTGGGGTGGTATGTGGCACCTTTTGGCCTCTAAACATGGTGTGTATTGTGCATCCAAAGAGTTACATTTTGGTCCCCTGTGACCAGACTATATTCTCCTCGTATTTCACAGGCTTGTCTAAATGTTATTG
The DNA here is from genome assembly GCA_025379985.1 of Phyllomedusa bahiana. Classification (NCBI taxonomy): domain Eukaryota; kingdom Metazoa; phylum Chordata; class Amphibia; order Anura; family Hylidae; genus Phyllomedusa; species Phyllomedusa bahiana. The sequence goes on along the minus strand of JAODAL010010738.1, from coordinate 19,656 downwards.
AGCAAACGTTAAATGTGTTTGAACATACCTTTTGTTCAGCAGTGGATTATTCTGTGGTCAGCGTGCATACAAGCCACAGATGTTAAGTGCATAAGTTTTCTTTGAGACAATTGTACTTGCTGGTTCCAGGTCTTTCTATAGCTCTCCACAGGTGGACTTAGCTCTTGGATTTTGATAATTCTTTTCACTCCTATGTCTAAAATCTTGCAGGGAGCACTTGGTCAGGGCTGGTTATAGTTAAATGATCTTCTTTCCACTTATGCATTATGGGCCCAACAGTGCTCACTAAAACCTTTGGTAGTTTAGAAATTCTTCTGTAACCAATGTCATCAGTGTGTTTTGCAACATTAAGGTTACGAAGATATTGAGACAGACTGGTTTTACCCATCATGGGATGGTTCTTGTGTGGCAGCTTGGTAATGAGAGACCATTTTATAGGCTATCAGTTACCAGCTGATTTTATTTTTCACTAAGTTGCAGGATTGCTTTGTAATTGCTGATAGATTTCAGCAGGTGCCATGATTTTCCATGGCTTTTTGCAACTCTCTTTCCTCAGGTGTTCAATACTTTTTTCTTGTGTCATTTCTAATTATTACCCATAACTTAATTCATGGACATCTATGGTTGGTTTCTTTGCCTGTGTGAATTGCATGAGTTGTTACCGAAATCTGATGAGAATTTTATGTCAATAGCACTTTTGGAAATTCATTTACTTTAAAAAAATGGTGACGTGTTCAATACTTATTTCACCTGCTGTTAACAAAGATTACTGTTATGGTATTTTCCAGTCTTCACACATAAACGCCTCTCATTGGGGATATGGACTTTGCACAAGTAGTCCCCTGGATACATCCCAGTAATCTGCAAGTGCAAACAGTGGCTTGCAGATGGCATTTCTGGAGTGAGGTACCAGAACAAAACAGAAGAGAAGTTGTACTAATCCAATGTCAGGGCTCAAACTACATCCAACATGAATCGACAAATACAGCTCAGAACAGGCAGAGATCCAGAGGGAGAGTCAGGAACCAGCTCAAGCCAAATCCAAAATATCAAATGTACAAACACTAAAATCAACAGGAGTCACAGAACCGTCATTCTGTCGTAGTTGGAAAAGAAAGAAGAAATTGTGTTGTCTGAGGACTAAACAGCACCTGGTTCTAATGGGGTTAAATATTAGGCAGGTGTACTTTTTTTTTTTTTTTTTACAGATCTCTCATATGTCTAATATGTTCGCTTTATCATTCAAAATGACCACAATCAAGAACAAGTATGGTAGATTTTACAGAGTGGAGTCATTTTATAATGACACTTTTTTGTCCTCTACTTTTCTTGTTAAGCAATCCATTCAGCTTCTAGAATTCCATCTCAGCTGGTCATTTCACGGCTCACCCCTGAGATTTAATGGCATAAAGAGGTAAATGTCTGAACGGTGAAGGTGGTACTTTTATGTCAGTGTACGGCTGCTTTTCTTTGGGTTCATAAAAATGGACGCTGATTTTCTTTCAATCAATTGTCCTGTTTTTAACTTGATAACATATAAAGGAAAGTTATAGGAGAGCACCAACTTCTAGTTCACAGTTTGAGGTGATTGGTTTGAATGCATCTAGCAAATGTGTTGTGAATAAAAGAAACGTATGAATAATGTAATAAAAAATTGTGATAGACTATTGTTAGTGTTGTGTTTATTCTTATTTTCTTTTTTGGTATTTTTAGTGGGGGTTAAGGTATTCAAGGTCTAAGCACTATAAGCAGTAATCTAAGCCCTTAGTGACCAAGCAATTTCTTTTTTATGTTTTGTTCGTCATCACATTACAAAAGTCATGCCTTTTCTATTTTTCCACCAACATAGCTGTCACGCCCGCTATTTGCACAGTCTGCGGGTGCTGACCTATTGTGTTTGCCGTGCGTTTTCCTATTCTTCTGTTTATGCTGCTACAACACCTGCCCTAGTCCTCTTCCTGGCTATAGAGAAGGTGCAGCTGTCTCCTGCTTTCTTTAGTACCCAGCCAACTCCCTTTCACCTATGCGGTTATAAGGCAACTCCTCCCAACTCCCTTTGCATGTGTTTTGGTGTTTGGCTGGCTCTTGCCATTCTGCCTGGTTGCCTGTGTTCCTAGCTTGTGTCCTAATCTATGTTTTAGTCTGTGTTCTAGCCGCTGTTCTTTGCCTGTGTATCCTAGCCCGTCTGAGCTCCTAGCCCGTCTGAGCTCCTAGCCCGTCTGAGCTCCTAGCCCGTCTGAGCTCCTAGCCCATCTAAGCTCATAGCCTGTCTGAGCTCCTAGCCCGTCTGAGCTCCTAGCCGGTCTGAGCTCCTTGCCTGTCTGAGCTCCTAGCCCATCTTAGCTCCTAGCCTGTCTGAGCTCCTAGCCGGTCTGAGCTCCTAGATGGTCTGAGCTCCTAGCCGGTCTGAGCTCCTAGCCTGTCTGAGCTCCTAGCCTGTCTGAGCTCCTAGCCTGTCTAAGCTCCATGCCGGTCTGAGCTCCTTGCCTGTCTGAGCTCCTAGCCGGTCTGAGCTCCTAGCCGGTCTGAGCTCCTAGCCTGTCTGAGCTCGTAGCCGGTCTGAGCTCCTAGCCGGTCTGAGCTCCCAGCGGGTCTGAGCTCCTAGCCGGTCTGAGCTCCTAACCGGTCTGAGCTCCTAACCGGTCTGAGCTCCTAGCCGGTCTGAGCTTTTTGCCTGTCTGAGCTCCTAGCCGGTCTGAGCTTTTTGCCTGTCTGAGCTCCTAGCCGGTCTGAGCTCCTAGCCGGTCTGAGCTCCCAGCCGGTCTGAGCTCCTAGCCTGTCTTAGCTCCCAGCCTGTCTGAGCTCCCTGCCTGTCTGAGCTCCTAGCCGGTCTGAGCTCGTAGCCGGTCTGAGCTCGTAGCCGGTCTGAGCTCGTAGCCGGTCTGAGCTCCTAACCTGTCTGAGCTCCTAGCCTGTCTGAGCTCCTAGCCACCCTGAGCTCCTAGCCGGCCTGAGCTTCTAGCCTATCTTTGTTCTTGGCCTGTGTATTCTAGTCTGTGTTCCTGCTTGTGTATCCTAGTGTATGTGTCCTATTTTCCATGTATCCTATTCAGTGTGTCCTGCAGGGGTATTACTAGGATCCTAAAACATTTGGGACCTGGACCTTCTGTTACAGTTTGCTCAGTAGGGCTGAGTTCACACAGCATTTTACACGGCACATTGTGAACTGCAGCATGTGTTTCTATGGAGGAAAAAAAAAAATGTATGTTCCTGTCACTAATTTTACACATATTCCACATTGATCCTTTCAATCACCTCAGCAGTCATTGTGTAATGAAAATCAGCGCTGAGAAATTGGCCTTTTCAAAACCACTCATTTACGTACAATAGTGTAATACCTCTAAAAAATACGGTCACCAAATGACCTCTACATGGAGCAGATACACCACACGTATTACCGCCATTCTATTACTAAAAAATCCCACCATACCAAGAGCATCAATTCCAATTCTACCACTAGCTAACTAAACAATACTGTTAGACCATAACCACATGCGAGCAACACATGGGGCGACATGTATGAAATCTGGCGTGTGGGAAAAAAAAGGCATAGAAGGCACCTGATTTATGTACCCGATGCACAGTGGGTCATAAATCGATCGCATTCCAGCGCTCAGGCGACAGTTCGGATTAGGTATACCACTTTAAAAGTTCTCTACCTGTTCCGACTGTAATGCGCCCAGAAATGCCGTAGTGAAGCTATAAATATGTAGCTTCACTACGGTTCTAGTGTGCCATGCCATCTGCACGCACCCCCGAGATTGGGCGCATTACCAAGTACCACAGGCGTGATGAAATGTGCCCCAGAGTGGCTTGGGGCAGATTTGAAAATGTATGAATGAGGCTGCGCCTGATATCGGGCTGAAAAGACACCAGGTATATGGTGCAGCCCTGTTCATACACGTCGTCCAGAGTGACTACCAGTTGTAAACAGGCTCTGCAGACATTGAAATAATTATAGTGTAATTACAGCAAGTGACTCATCGGTGACGTCTTTTCTGATCGGAGAGGTCGTCTTCCCCTTGTTTTTTTCCTTTCAGCCCAGTCCTCCATGATGACATCTCCCCACCTGTATTCAAGTCACCTTGTCGATTGGCAGGTTTGCTTATTAAAATTTTGAACAAAAATGTACACTCAAAACCTCAAATTTCCATGTATTCAAAGTAGCAGAGATGCTTTTACACTAGTTCCTATGTGACTTTTGATTGCTTTTTAGTGCTAGTATTGTGCTGCTGATATTGGATTGTGTTTTTTTTATGATGACATCTCCCGGCCACAAGTCGTCTCTGCAGAATTTTCAACACACACATCTTAGAATCCTCACTTTTCCAGCAGCTCCTTACCCGTTCCCTATTACTGTACAAACTCCTCTTGGGGTGATGTTGGGGGTTAATGGGATGATAGGCGGGGGCTGCATTTTGAAGGAGGGGTAGGTACAGGCCACAGCTAACAGGCACAATGTCCTGGAAAAAGAAGAGAAAAGGACCAACCCCCTGGAGGTTGTGCTGTGGCTGTGGCCCGTACCCCCAGGGACTCCCTTGCAACCCCCGAAGATCAGCCATAGACATGACCTTTATGGGGTGCAGAAAATAGAGTTTAGTACTGTCATCATCTTGATAGTGTTTCTATTAAATAAGTTTATAGGGCTCTTTGGAAGGTAGGTATATAGGCCCCCCTTCTTAGATAAGTATCCAGGTAAATATGTCCCCCTCTTAGGTAGATATGTTTATAAGTGCCCTCCTTAGTTACGTAGGTATATAAGTGCTCTCCATGGTTAGGTAGCTGTATAAGTCTCCTCCCCAGTTAGGTAAGTAAATAAGTCTCCTGCACAGTTAGGTAGGTAAATAAGTCCCCTCCATAGTTAAGTAGGTCTATAAGTCACCTTCATAGTTAAGTAGATATATACATCTGCTCTACAGTTAGGTAGGTATATAAGTCCCTTCCATAGTTATGTAGATATATAAGTCCCTTCCATAGTTAGGAAAGTATAGATGTCCCCTCCATAGTTAGGCAGGTATAGAAGATCACTCCATAGTTAGGCAGGTATATAGACCCCCTCCATAGTTAGGTAAGAATATAAGTGGCCTTTCATAGTTATAGGCAGAAATATAGGTCCCCTCTATAGTTAGGCAGGTACATAGGTCCCTTCTATATGTATTCAGGTACATAGGTCCTCTCATAGTGATGCAGGTACATAGGTCCCCTCTATAATTATTCAGGTACATAGGTGCCCTCATAGATAGGAAGGTAAATATGCCTCCTCTATAGATCGGCAGGTACATAGTTCCCCTCTATAGGTGGGCATGTATATGGATCCCCTCATGGTTATTTACATAGGTCCCCTCATAGTTAGGTACATAAGTTCCCTCAAAGTTAGGTACATAGGTCCCCTCTATAGTTAGGTATATAGGTCCCCTCCATAGGTAGGTAAGTTTATACATTGGCAATGAAAAAAAATAACAATAATACTTACCTTTCTTTTTCTCCTGATGAGCACCTCACTCTTCTGCCCGTCACTCTGCCTGGGCTGCAGAGCCTACAAGCTGCCGTAGGAGCATCCAGGCAGAATGATGGCAATGCAGCCTAGGAGAGGCAATGGCGCGATGAAGTCACTTCATCATGCTGCTGCCCAGTTTACTGTTACAGAGCGCAACAGTAGTTTTCTTTACTGAGCAAGCGCCAGTGTTCCGGTCCGGAGCAGGTTCGGGCAGCAGACATTTTATCATTTTAACCTGTTGTAAGGGTAATAATTGTCATGTGAGATTTTTGTTTAGTTTTTTTGTCTATTGCAGAACAAGCTATATTTTTACCTTTTGGAATAATAATAACTTATAGATTAAGTTTTATTAAATATTTATTCAATTGAAAAAAGTTTCATTGTTTTTCATTGAAAAAATATGTACCCAAATGATGTATAATTAGCTCTTCATGTCTTTGTAGATGGAACTTGTTAGGGCTTGTTTTTTCCCAACTATTTGTGGGTTTTAATAGCTTCATTTTAAGGTACATAAGACTTTTGGATATTCTTTCTATTTTTTGTTAGCAGATAGAATCAGCAATTATGTTCCTTTATCTTTTATTTAATACTTCTCTTACCATATGATTTTCAGGATATGATAGTTTAATGATTTGACTCATTATAGATGTTTCCATACCCCCAGCAACCATGTAAACTCATTGATACCCTGCAAAACTCCTCCCTCTGAAACCACTTAGATGCCATGGTTGCTAGTGACGGCAGGATCTAAGGGGTTGTACTGTTGGAATCTAAATTTTATCTGATCTCAGCCATTAGAACAGAAACCTGGCTGTCATTAGACAGCTGAATTCCTCTTTCATGGACACCCATGGCAATTTATTCCTGCCCTGCAATAAAAAGGCATATTAGCAGTCACTAAGAGGCTTATTGTTACATTACTCCTTATCACCTTGTTGAGTGTTAATGACCTTGTTGAAAATATTTTAAGCACAGAGATACATTAAAACAAAAATTTAAAATGTTTTAAATGTTTGAGCATTGAAAAAACTGCATAACCCCATACTTGTAAAGTACAGCTAATATTTGCTTAAGAAGAAAGTAGCTAATTAAAAAAGGGGTTGTCCTGAGGACTGTTTGCCCTTTCCTTCTCTTTCCATCTTATAAAAATATTATTATTCATATACTATTATAAGTATTCATATTTACCTTTAATTGGCTATTTTTTTCAATTTGTTGATGGCTCTTTACTCGCAAACTACTTGTAAAGTTTTTTTTGTTAAGTAATACATACAATTATTCTAAAAAGGTTCAAATACAGAGTCAAAGGTGTGGGCGTTTATACTCCCGATAATTAGATGTAGTATCACATGACATTCAAATAAATTGGTGAACTTAACCCTCACCCTTGGCCTTACCGAGAAATGTGCTGGGCAGGGGACCCCTATCTATGACGTCTATAAGCACTAATAGGTCGTATAAGAAGCAAAAAATCCCCGTTAGATAAATTCTTATTGGGATTGTCCTTTCTAGTAGCACTGGTGAGAAATACCAGAGGGGCACAGGGCGACATTGATGAAAAGTGGTGCAGACTAGACAGTTGTAGAATAGAGTAGCACTAGTTAGTATACAGTGGGGAAAAAAGTATTTAGTCAGCCACCAATTGTGCAAGTTCTCCCACTTAAAAAAAATGAGAGCGGTGTATAATTGACATCATAGGCGACCTCAAACATGAGAGACAAAATGAGAAAAAAAATCCGAAAATCAATTTTCTGATCTGGAAAGAATTTATTTGCAAATTATGGGGAAAAAAAAATTATTTGGTCCCCCACAAACAAGAAGGTTTCTGGCTCCGCAGACCCCGGAAATTTCCCTTTTTTAAGGGCTCCCCCTGTCCCCCATATTACCCATAGTAATGGTCCCGTTTGAACTTGTTTTCAGTATAAAAGAACCTGTCCACAACTCGACAGTCACACTCCAAACTCCACTATGGTGAAGACCAAAGAGCGTTGAAGGACACCAGAAAAAAAATTGTAGCCCTGCACCCGGTGGGAAGACTGAATCTGCAATAGGCAAGCAGCTTGGTGTGAAGAAATCATCTGGGGGGGCAATAATTAGAAAATGGAAGACATACAAGACCACTGATAATCTCCCTCCATCTGGGGCTCACCCCGTGGGGTCAAAATGATCACAAGAACGGTGAGCAAAACTCCAAGAACCACACGGGGAATCTAGTGAATGACCTGCAGAGAGCTGGGACCAACATAACAAAGGCTACCATCAGTAACACGCTACACCGCCAGGGACTCAGATCCTGCAGTGCCAGACGTGTCCCCCTGCTTAAGCCAATACATGTCCGGGCCCGTCTGAAGTTTGCTAGAGAGCATTGGGGTGATCCAGAGGAGTATTGGGAGAATGTCATATGGTCAGAGGAAACCAAAGGAGAACTGTTTGGTAGAAACAAAACTCGTCGTGTTTGGAGGAGAGAGAATGCTGAGTTACATCCAAAGAACACCGTATCTACTGTGAAGCATGGGGGGGGCAACATCATGCTTTGGGGCTGTTTCTCTGCAAAAGGACCAGGGTGACTGATCCATCTACATAAAAGTATGGGGCCATGTGTCGTGAGATTTTGAGTGCAAACCTCCTTGCATCAGTAAGGGCATTGAGGATGAAACGTGGCTGGGTCTTTCAGCATGACAATGATCCCAAGCACACCACCAGGGCAATGAAGGAGTGGCTTCGTTAAAACCTTTTAAAAATATGTGGGACAGGGGCTACAACAGTTTTTTTTTTTTTTTTATGCAAATCATGCAAGAAAACTGGTTCAGCCCCATCTTCTTTTTAAAACTAGCATCTGAAAAACTGAGCATTATAGAGCTAGAAGGAACCAATCTATCTATGAACTGCATGAAAAGTCCATTAATTTCGATATGATCTCTGTAATGCTTCACTTTTCCTTTATTAGTACCGCAGAGAATATGAACACTTGTTGCCAGATTTCCGCACAGAATATAGTAAGACTTACAATGATCTGCTTTTCATTGAAAGAAACACAAATGGCTTGTCCAAAGCAGAAAAATATTTAAAGGAAACCTGTCAGGTGGATTATGATTCCCTCTATGAGAGCTGAATATGATAGAGGAAGGAACACTGGGCTCTGGGATATGTAGGTTTATATGATTTGGAGCAAAAAAGAGAAAGTAGTGACCAGACTCCTTAAGAGACAATAGGAGTCCTGCTTACCCTGTCAGAGTATATAGAGAGCTAACCCTAACTGTCAATGACTGCAAGAATGCAGGGTCAGCAGTACTACCAGTTTCACAAATTTTCTCTGCTTGTTACTCAGAAATCCAGCTTCAAATCATATAACCCTATATATCACACAACTCCGCTCCTCTCCTCTATCATATAACCCTATATATCACAGAGCTCAGCTTCTCTCTTCTATCATATAATCCTATATATCACACAACTCCGCTCCTCATCTCTATCATATAACCCTATATATCACAGAGCTCAGCTCTTCCTCAAATTATATAACCCTATATATCAATAACTCAGCTCCTCTCCTCATCATATAACACTATATATCCAGAGCTAAGCTTCTCTCCTCTATCATTTAACCCTATATATCACAGAGCTCAGCTTCTCTCCTCTATATATAACCCTATAAAATCACACAAATCCACTCCTCTCCTCTTCATATAACCCTATATATCACAGAGTCAGCTTCTCTCCCTATATCATAAAAACCCTATATTCACACAACTCCGCTCCTCTCCTCTATCATATAACCCTATATATCACAGAGCTCAGCTTCTATCCCTCTAATATAACCCTATATTTCACAGAGCTCAGCTACGCAATCATATAACCCCATATATCACACAACTCCGCTCCTCTCCTCTATCATATTACCCTATATATCTCAGAGCTCAGCTTCTCTCCCTCTATCATATAACCTATGTATCACACAACTCCGCTTCTCTCCTTTTATCATATAACCCTATATTCCAGAGCTCAGCTTCTCTCTTCTATCATATAACCCTATATATCACAGAGCTCAGCTTTTCTCCTCTATCATATAACACTATATATCACACAACTCCGCTCCTCTCCTCTATCATATAACCCTATATATCACAGAGCTCAGCTTCTCTCCTCTATCATATAACCCTATATATCACAGAACTCAGCTCCTCTCCTCTATCATATAACTCTATATATCACAGAGCTCAGCTTCTCTCCCTCTATCATATAACCCAAATATATCACGAGCTCAGCTTCTCTCCCCTCTATCATAAACCCTAATATATCACGAGCTCAGCTTCTTCCTTATCATATAACCTATATATCACAGAGCTCGGCTCCTCTCTTCTATCATATAACCATATATATCACAGAACTCAGCTTCTCTCCTCTATCATATAATACTATATATCACAGAGCTCAGCATCTCTCCTCTATCATACAACCCTATATATCACAGAGCTAGGCTCTTCTCCTCTATCATATAACCATATATATCACAGAACTCAGCTCCTCTCCTCTATCATATAACCCTATATATCACAGAGCTTAGCTCCTCTCCTCTATTATATAACCCTATATTTTCACAGAGCTCAGCTCCTCTCCTCTATCATATAACCCTATTTAGCACAGAGCTCAGCTTCTCTCCCTCTATCATATAACACTCTATATCACAGAGCTCAGCTTCCCTCCTCTATCATTTAACCCTATATATAACAGAGTTCAGCTCCTCTCCTCTATCTTATAACCCTATATATCACAGAGCTCAGCTTCTCTCCTCTGTCATATAACCCTATATATCCCAGATCTCAGCTCCTCTATCATATAACCCTATATATCACAGAACTCAGCACCTTTCCTCTATCATATAACCCTATATATCACAGAGGTCAGCTTTCTCCTCCATCATATAACCCTATTATCACAGAGCTCAGCTTCTCTCCTCTATTCTATAACCCTATATATCACAGAGCTTAGCTTTTCTCCTCTATCATATAACCCTATATATCACAGAGCTCAGCTTTTCTCCTCTATCATAAAACCCTATATATCACAGAGCTCAGCTCCTTCCTCTATCATAAAAACCTATATATCACAGAGCTCGTTTCTCTCCTCTTTTCATAAAACCCCTATATATACGGGAGTTTCAGCTTCTCTCCTCTATCATATAACCCTATATATCACAGAGCTTAGCTTCTCTCTTCTGTCATATAAACTTATATATATCACAGAACTCATCTCCTTTCCTCTATCATATAATCCTATATATCACAGAGCTCAGCTTCTTTCCTCTTTCATATAACCCTATATATCACAGAACTCAGCTTTTCTCCTCTATCATATAACCCTATAATCAAAAGAGCTCAGCTTTTCTCCTCTATCATAAAAACCCTATATATCACAGAGCTCAGCTTCTCTCCTTATCGTATAACCTATATATCACAAAAGCTCAGCTCCTCTCCACTATCATATAACCCTATATATCACAGAGCTCACTCCTCTCCTCTATCATATAACCCTATATATCACAGAGGCCAGCTCTTCCTCTACCATATAACTCTATATATCACAGAGCTCAGCTTCTCTCCTCTATCATATTAACTCTATTTTATCACAGAGCTCGCTTCTCTCCTCTATCATATAACTCTATATGTCACAGAGCTCAGCTTTTCTCCTCTATCCTATAACCCTATATATCACAGAGCTCAGCTTCTCTCCCTCTATCATATAACCCTATATATCACAGAGCTCAGCTTCTCTCCCTCTATCATATAACCCTATATATCACAGAACTCAGGTCCTCTCCTCTATCATACAACCCTATATATCACAGAGCTCAGCTCATCCCCCTCTATCATATAACCCTATATATCACAGAGCTCAGCTCCTCTCCTATATTATACAACCCTATATATCACAGAGCTCTTATTCTCTCCTCTATCATAGAACCCTATGTATCACAGAGCTCAGCTTCTCTCCTCTATCATATAATTCTATATATCACAGAGCTCAGCTCCTCTCCTATATCATATAAACCTATATATAAAATATATATAGTATAGATAATCATATATATCACAGAGCTCAGCTCCTCTCCTCTATCATATAACACTATATATCACAGAGCTCCTCTCCTCTATCATATAACCCTATATATCACAGAGCTCAGCTTCTCTCCCTCTATCATATAACCCTATATATCACAGAACTCAGGTCCTCTCCTCTATCATACAACCCTATTATTCACTGAGCTCAGCTCATCTCCCTCTATCATATAAACCCTTATATCACAGAGCTCAGCTCCTCTCCTATATTATTACAACCCTTATATATCAAAAGAATCTTATTCTCTCCTCTATCATAGAACCCTATGTATCAACTTTAGCTCAGCTTCTCTCCCTATCATATAACCCTTTTATATCACAGAGCTCACTTCTCTCCCTCTATATATAACCCCTATATATCACAAAACTCAGGTCCTCTCCTCTATCATAAAAACCCTATATCACAGGGGCTCAGCTTTTCTCCTCTATCATATAACCCTATATATCACAGAACTCAGGTCCTCTCCTCTATCATACAACCCTATATATCACAGAGCTCAGCTCATCCCCCTCTATCATATAACCCTATATACCACAGAGCTCAGTTTCTTTCCTATATTATACAACCCTATATATCACAGAGCTCTTATTCTCTCCTCTATCATAGAACCCTATATATCACAGAGCTCAGCTTTTCTCCTCTATCATATAACCCTATATATCACAGATCTCAGCTTCTCTCCCTCTATCATATAACCCTATATATCACAGAGCTCAGCTCCTCTCCCTCTATCATATAACCCTATATATCACAGAGCTCAGCTTCTCTCCCTCTATCATATAAACCTAGATATCACTTTGCTCAGCTCCTCTATCATTTAACAATATATCTCACAGAGCTCGGCTCCTCTCCTCTATCATATAACCTTATATATCACAGAGTTCAGCTCTTCTCCTCTATCAAATAACCCTATATACCACAGAGCTCAGCTCCTCTTCTCATCATTTTAACCCTATATATTATAGCGCTCAGCTTTTCTCCTCTATCTTAACCCTATATATCACAGAGCTCAGCCCCTTCCTCTATCATATAACCCTATATATCACAGAGCTCAGCTTCTCTCCTCTATCATATAACCCTATATATCACAGAGCTCAGCTTCTCTCCGTCTATCATATAACCCTATATATCACAGAGCTCAGCTTCTCTCCTCTATCATATAACCATATATATATCACAGAGCTCAGCTTCTCTCCTCTATCATATAACCCTATATATCACAGAGCTCAGCTTCTCTCCCTCTATCATATAACCCTATATATCACAGATCTCAGCTTATCTCCTCTCTCATATAACCATGTGTATCAGAGAGCTCAGCTCCTCCCCTCTATCATATAATCCTATATATCACAGAGCTCAGATCCTCTCCTCTATCATATAAACCTATATATCACAGAACTCAGCTTCTCTCCTCTATCATATAACCCTATATTTCACAGAGCTCAGCTTCCTCCCCTCTATCTAAACCCTATATATCACAGAGCTCAGCTCCTCTCCTCTATCATATAACCTATATATCACAGAGCTCAGCTTCTCTCCTCTATCATATAACCCTATATATTACAGAGCTCAGCTTCTCTCCTGTATCATACAACCCTATATATCACAGATCTGAGCTCATCTCACTATATCATATAACCCTATATACCACAGAGCTCAGCTTCTATCCTATATTATACAATCCTATATATCACAGAGCTCTTATTCTCTCCTCTATCATAGCTCTTATTCTCTCCTCTATCATAGAACCCTATATATCACAGAGCTCAGCTTCTCTCCTCTATCATATAACCCTATATATCACAGATCTCAGCTTCTCTCCTCTATCATATAACCCTATATATCACAGAGCTCAGTTCTCTCTTCTATCTTTATAACCCTATATATCACAGAGCTCGTCCTCTCCTCTATCATAAAACCCTATATATCACAGAGCTCAGCTCCTTCCTCTATCATATAAACTCTATATATCACAGACCTCAGCTTCTCTCCTCTATCATATAACCCTATATATAACAGAGCTCTTCTCCTCTATCATATAACCTATATATCACAGAGCTCAGCTTATGTCCTCTCTCATATAACCATGTATATCACAGAGCTCAGCTCCTCTCCTCTATCATATAACCCTATATATCACAGAGCTCAGCTCCTCTCCTCTATCATATAATCCTATATATCACAGAGCTCAGATCCTTCCCCTCTTTTTCATTTTAACCCTATATATCACAGAACTCTACTTCTCTCCTCTATCATATAACCCTATATATCACAGAGCCCATCTCCTCTATCATATAACCCTATATATCACAGAACTCTACTTCTCTCCTCTATCACATTCTGCTCTCAGATAGGGCAGCATAAACCAACTGGCAAGTTCCCTTTAACATTGAGGTTGATTTTTATAGTTCATTTCCCTAATAAAGAAAGCATATTAGTCCTGTAAGAATATTGTGGATGGAGAGCTTCTTCTATTATAGGAGAGCCTGACTGAAAAGACTGGCACTCACCCAGCACATCCATGTTCTACATGATCATGTGCACATTGGAATAGTCAAGATAATGGATGTGTTTAGACAAAGTGTAAAGGTCTAAAGTACCCAGGCCTTGACAGGGGAACCCAATGGACATTTTGTCCCATAAGGAGGCACATATAGAAAACATGTAGATGAGGGATCCTGACCATTGACTATTTTTCAATAGTCATCAAATTTCACCTCTATAAAGTTAAATGCCCATGCTTGTAGGGATGTGTATCCACTGCCTACAGATTCTCCTGATAATAACTGATATCAATGATTTCATCTACCAGATCCGTGTGTGGATGTCCCATGTACTGCACACATGGGAAAAATCCTTTAACTGGAAATGAGATGAACACTTCCTTTAAATGAGTAACTGTTATGAGTGCCCCCACCACCCATGCCGCGGACGCACTCGTATCCCCACCATGGCAGGTGGCACCGCCATTTGCATGCCAAATCGCAGGTGCGCCCATGGCACTAAACCCTGCTCCATGTAGTCAGCTCACGTCACTTCCCATACACTGCCTGCAGGTTGTCGCGTGCGCCACCAACTCCTAGAATAGGCGCACCACCACTGCAAGATTTAAAGAGCTAGTGGGGCGGGGATTGGTCATCGCCGGGCATTGACCCTATTTAATCCTGCCTCTTCCGTTTCCCTTTGCCGGATCAACAGTGCCTTGCAAGAAAGTGTTCCCTAGCTGTTTCCTTGCTATACCGTGTACCGTAATTGTTGTCTCCGTCCCTTGATCACGAACCTTTGCCTCCTATCCTGACCTTCCTGCCTTTCCCAGACTACGAGTTCGCCTGACGATTCTCTACCATGCTGAAGCAATTCATGTCAGGGGTAGCGACCTGGTAGTGTCCCAGCGCAGTAATCCTAACCTGCCTGGTGGGGGCTTTGGTGAATACCAGACCCACTTAGATTCCACTCCCCGGAGTGGCTTATACCACTGTTTGGGGTGGTCCAGAGGATCTACTTCTCCATTGCCGTTACAGTAGCTTTGCAGTAATGAGTCTTCAATGGGTGCTATCCTGTAATGCCTACATTTATAGAAACGGATATCACAAATAGTACTCATATATGGAATAGGTAAGTTGTCTTTACAGCACTTTCACATCATTATGTACAGAAAAAGAAAAGAGTTAATTTGACAGGTAGCATAGCAAGCATTGGATTGAATCCATTAATTGTGCTCTGATGTAGAAAGGCTCGAGCTTTTCGTACCAAAGTCACTTTGTTTTAAAGTTTCCTTTGTGTTTAGAATTTCCCCGAGCAATGTTGTTTACTGCAAGTTCTCTTTGATGTCTTAAGGACGACGTGCTACTCTCAAAGCCTCATCTAATAAAATGTAAGCTTAATCTTTTGTGTCTCAGCCAAGCCAAAGTCTTGAAGTTCCTCATGCTATCTATCAAACTCTATCTAACCCATTTTGTACATTCACTTTCTTTTCAAAAAATATTCAAAAATATACATGAGATCATAACTAGTCGCAAAGTTTACTCAGATCTCCCTCTATGTGCTCTTCAACAAAAGAAAAAATTCTATGGTATAAAACGTACTTCAATCCTAACACTTTTCTATTGTCTTTTTTTTTTTTTTTTTTTAGTTATGCCTCGTTTTGCCGAACAGGTGGAAGTTGCCATTGAAGCTTTGAGCACAAATATCCCTCAATCGTTTGAAGAGAATGAGTTCATTGATGCGTCTCGACTAGTTTACGATGGCGTGAGGGACATTAGGAAAGCTGTACTCATGATAAGGGTAAGTCTTAATAAGTAACATATGTAACTGGCAAAGGTTGCAAAGATGACACCTATAACCCTACCATGCTGAACTTGAGGAAGGTAAAAGCAGACAGCAATTGTCCCAAACAAAGAGAAAAATTCCTTCCCGACTGGTGGTGAAAGAAATGGTCAGGAACTTATGAGTCACTCTCAAGTTTAAAGGTGGTCCGAGGATTAATTCTGATTGCCATATTTAAAGATTATGTCTCATGTATTGGGCAATTGGTGTCAATACCATAGGAGTTTGCTTTCCTTTGGATCAATTCTGTAAGTTTCCTAGATTGGACTCAACAGACCTGTGTCATCTTCCAAACTTATCTACTGCTGTTATATTATTTTCAGTTTTTTACTTAATTCACTTAATAATCTAAGACTGACTACCTATAGATAAATTCGATGAAAACAGTATAAAAGGCCATAACTTAAAGGAGACCATTCCTGATCTCAAACATTTTTTATTCACAAATATTCATTTTGTTTATGTTGTGTGAGTATATACATATACGGTACTTAAAGGGAGCCTGCTACCCACTCTTAGAGCAGGATATGATAGAGGAAGAGAAGCTGAGCCATTTGATGTGTGGGTTTATATTATTTGATTTGGAGCCAGACTAAAAAGCAGAGAGAGTACTATATATATAGTAGAAGAACAGGTTATTTTACATTGTGTGTGTATATAATATTTATATATATATTTTATATTATATATATATACATACACACACACAAAGTGAGAGAAACTTGTTCTTCTGCAGATCATACAAACAGGTTCAGTGTAGAGCCAAAACCACAAGTCTGGCTCAGGCACCACCTTTACGCTGGTCTGGCTGTTCTTCTGCAGGTCATACATACAGAGTAGTGTAGAGCCAATACCACAAGTCTAGCTCAGGCACCACCTTTACCCTGGTCTGTTCTTTTGCAGGTCATACATACAGGGCAGTGGTAGAGCCAATACCACAAAAACTGGCTCAGCCCACCACCTTTACCCTGTCTGGCTGTTCTTCTGCAGGTCATACATACAGGGCAGTGTAGAGCCAATACACAGGTCTGGCTCAGGCACCACCTTTTCCCTGGTCTTTTTCTTCTGCGGTCATACATACAGGGCAGTGTAGGGCCAATACCACAAGTCTGATCAGGCACCACCTTTTACCCTGGTCTGGCTGTTCTTCTGCAGGTCATACATACAGGCCCGTGTAGAGGGCCCAAAACCACAAGTCTGGGTCAGGCACCACCTTTACCCTGGACTGGTCTTCTGCAGGTCATACATACAGGGCAGTGTAGAGCCAATACCACAAGTCTGGCTCAGGCACCCCCTTTACCCTGGTCTGGCTGTTCTTCCGCAGGTCATACATACAGGGCAGTGTAGAGCCAATACCACAAGTCTGGCTCAGGCACCACCTTTACCCTGCTCTGGCTGTTATTCTGCAGGTCATACATACAGAGCAGTGTAGTGCCAATACCACAAGTCTGGCTCAGGCACCACCTTTACCCTGGTCTGGCTGTTCTTCTGCAGGTTATACATACAGGGCAGTGTAGAGCCAATACCACAAGTCTGGCTCAGGCACCACCTTTACCCTGGTCTGGCTGTTCTTCTGCAGTTCATACATACAGGGCAGTGTAGAGACAATACCACAAGTCTGGCTCAGGCACCACCTTTACCCTGGTCTGGCTGTTCTTCTGCAGGTCATACATACAGGGCAGTGTAGTGCCAATTCTACAAGTCTGTATCAGGCACCACCTTTACCCTGGTCTGGCTGTCGGGGTCGGTACCAACTGCACCAAAATTTGGAGTGCGACTGTTCATAGATCTGTAGGATAGGGCTCTGATAACTTTTTGGCACAAAGTACTAGCACAGCCTCGTGTCTATTACCTCCTTAGTGATACAGAGCTTAGTTCTCCTTAGGCTTATTTTATGCAATAGTGTTTCATTGTCATGTATCACTTCATACATAATAATAACCTTTCAAGTAACCAGAATGTTTAGGCTCAATATCTAATTTTCACTTTTTTAAAGACTCCTGAAGAATTAGAAGATGACTCTGATTTTGAACAAGAAGATTATGATGTCAGAAGCCGAACAAGTGTACAGACAGAAGATGACCAGCTGATTGCTGGACAGAGTGCAAGGGTAGGTTCTTAGTATTGGATAATTCTTTAGTATCATTGTATTTGTAATGCATTATGAATCCACAAATCTACACTGCTCAGTACTTGCACTAAAAGTAATGGGCACCATAACAGCATTGACTTTGTATGTTATTGTGAGTAACAAAAGTAGTAATCACACAGTTGAGTGTTTTCCCATTTTAATCATTGGTCAAGTCAGAAAATATATTAGGAAACATAGTGGATTGAATGGCTGGCTAAAAGGGTCTAACTCTTCTAGCTTAAACAATCAGTTGTTATGTCTGAGATAAGCTATAGTCCAAAATTTTCTCTGCAGCTGAAGTGTAGCATTATATGGCACAGGTGGTGGAGGCAGGTAGCATTAAATGGCGGCCAGTCAATTGTGCAGTGCTGGGGCGCACCAGAAAAGTTGATTTTAGAGGCCCACTGTGCTTACCTGCCTCCACCACCTGTACAGTTCCCCCACCCAGTCTTGCCTTAAAGTATACAGGCTAGTGTAATATCATCTTCACGCTAACCTTACTCAAGTCGCCCTCATCTAATTACAACAGGACACTGGATGATAAACATAAAAGGTTTAAAGATGTCTTCCCTTCCTCAAATGATACCTTTTATAGAAATAAAAAGATCTACAAAGCTACAACACAACATTCTAAGTATAAAACCACTAAATGATGTTCATGCTAAATATTACTACCACATAGTGACTGAATAATAACACCACATATCCTTACCATATAGTTGGCTGAATAATACCGCCACATCATGAGCACATATCCCCACCACATAGTGACTGAACAATACTGCCACACCTTGACCACATATCACCACCATACAGTGACTGAATAATACCATCACATTTCAGTACAACATAGTGACTGAATAATACTACTACAGGTCATCACTACATAGTGACTGAATAATGCTGCCCCATTTTATGAGCACTTAGGGCCACATGTATGAACCTGTTTAGGTCTAAAACTCACTTTATTGCCCATAGATTAAAGGTCATGATGTCTTCTCCTGGCCTCAACTCATGACTTCAGAATTTACCACACAAACATCTTAAACTCCTCACTTTTCTATGATTTCTCACCTCTGTACAAATGATAAATCCATAGTGCTCCTGATGCTAATAATAACCCTCGATGCCCCAAACAGAAAAAGTGTCCCGCTTGTATACCACATTTTCTTCTTCTTTTTTGTCTCCATGTAGTAGGTAGTTAAAACTCCCAATGTAGTAGGTAGGTACGCCCCCAAAAATAGGTAGGCAGATAAGTAAACCCCCTTTTAGGTAGGTGTATAGGCCTCCGGTAGTTAAACATTCCCCTTGTATGTATACAAAGCACCTGGAAGGTATATCTGGCCCTCTTTAGGAATATATAGCCCCCTGTAGGTATATATAGACCCTGTAGGTATAAAATTTCCCCATAGGCGTATAGGGTCCCCTGGAAGTATATAGAGGGCCCTGTTGGTATACATGCCCCCATGCCCCCTGTAGGTATATATGTGCCCTGTAGGCATATTTGCCCCCTTTAGATATTTATAACCCCTTTTTGGTTTTTAGAGTCCCCTGTAGTTATACATAACCCCTGAGGGAATACTGT
>JAODAL010010737.1:0-103527 GCA_025379985.1 Phyllomedusa bahiana | reverse complement strand
GGCTTTTTTCCACTGGGGGGGACTTGCCTGCGGTGGTACCAAGGATAAGCGTGGTACAAAATCGGAGGCTGAGGCGTAGTCAAGAAGGCAATGGGGTCGGGGCAGAGGAGAGGTTCGGGTCAAAACGGGAAAGTGGGTCTGGTACACGGTAAGGCAAAAAAGGGAAGAAACCGCTCAAAAGGGCTCGGACACTAAAATCCGGCAGAGGGCTGCCGGAGGGGAGCCAATATTGGGGCCCAGTGCCGGCAATCAGCCAATTACCGGCGCACGGGCCCCTTTTTAAGAAGGGAAGGCTGGGCCGCGCCCTTAAGAACGGGGCGCCCGGCAGCCGTGCTGGGGCGCGCCGGGAGTCGGGAGCGGGGGCCGGGTAAGTTAATACACCCGGGGGACGACGCACACCCCCAGACCGGGCCACGGCCCGGGCCCGCCCCCGCCCCCGGCCCACGAGGGGGGGCGAAGAGAGCGCCCCCCGCCCCGGGGGAAAAACGGTCTGGGGTGCCGCTCTTACGGGAGAAGCCAATTGTCCTCATTTTGGGGAAAAAAATTTCCCTTTCCCGACTCCAATCGGCATCAGAATAAACCCCTGGATCAACGACCCCTCTCCAAAAAAAAAATCCTGGTCACTAAAACTTGTTATATTATTACACTCCAAAAATGCATCCAAACCCCTTTTTTGAACTCTGTTATTAAATTTCACTATAACAATTCCCTGGCAGGAGGTTCCACATCTACGTTTTTACATAAAGAACCCCTTTTCCATTTTTTATTAAAACTTCTTTCCTGTAGGCTTAAAGGCATGCCCCCTTTTTTTGAACAGTCCATATAAATAAATAAATGGCAAAAAAGATACAAACTTATGGGTATTCTTTGTTTCTGTTTTTACATCTATTAAATGAATCGGTTAATTTTTTTCTGTATGTGCGGACAAATTTTAGACAAAAAAAACTGATCCATTTTAATGGAAATAAACTGACACAAAAGAAAACAAAAGTATTAATTTGTTGACGGATCTTAATTTATAAAAAAAAAAACAGAAGATTGTACTTCTGTTTGTCTCAGCTAATCCGTTTTTGGATATAGATCTGTTCCATCTTTTTTGAGCAGAAAGCAAAACACAGATGCGAACCAGAGGAGGGTCTATAAATAATAGACTAATTACAAAGTGTCCCTCTCTTGAAACCCCCCGTGATCAGCTGTAATCTGTGTGGAAACTTTATAGTAAGGGCCACATCTATGAATGGGGCTGAGACCATTTTCTGGCATACTTTGTGCCAAAAATCTGTTGTAGCCCTCTTCTATAGATGTATGAACAGTCGCACTCCAAACTTTGCTGCAATGGGTGCCTGCCCCGACACTTTGTAGTGCACCAAAGATGTGGGGGTGTTCTCGGGGCGTCGCACCACATTTGTAGAATTAGACACATTTATGAATCTTTGATGCCAAACCTAGACGCAGAACAGTTAGAACAGCCAGACCAGGGTAAAGGGGTTGTCTCACTACATTGATTCATCTTACCTCAGTCCTGTTTTCTTGGTTTCATTTTGAATTCAGGGGCGTGTTTACTGGCTTCTACTAGGCTGCAGTAGAAACCAGGTCTGTATATAGCAACCAGTGCTGGCAGCCGATGAGGAGAGATCAAACAGGTCTGTAGCTATAGTGACCTGAGGAGATAATGCAGCTCATACAAGAGGGGATATCTAGGAATAGGCAGGACACTGGTAATGGACACATATTGCAAAGTGACTTGTTTTTGCAGGATCTTTAACATAAAAAACAATACTTATGGTGAGACAACCCCTTTAAAGGTGCTCTGCCTGAGCCAGACTTGTGGTATTGGCACTACACTGCACCTGTATGTATGACCTGCAGAAGAACAGCCAGACCAGGGTAAAGGTGGTGCCTGAGCCAGACTTGTGGTATTCGCTCTACACTGCCCTGTATGTATGACCTGCAGAAGAACAGCCAGACCAGGGTAAAAGGTGGTGCCTGGAGCCAGACTTGTGGTAATGGCTCTACACTGCCCTGTATGTATGACCTGCAGAAGAAAAGCCAGACCAGGGAAAAGGTGGTGACTGAGCCAGACTTGTGGTATTGGGGCTACACTGCCCTGTATGTATGACCTGCAGAAGAACAGACAGACCAGGGTAAAGGTGGTGCCTGAGCCAGACTTGTGGTAATGGCTCTACACTGCCCTGTATGTATGACCTACAGAAGAACAGCCAGACCAGGTTTAAAGGTGGTGCCTGAGCCAGACTTGTGGTATTGGCTCTACACTGCCCTGTATGTATGACCTGCATAAGAACAGACCAGGGTAAAGGTGGTGCCTGAGCCAGACTTGTGGTATTGGCTCTACACTGCCCTGTATGTATGACCTGCAGAAGAACAGTTTCATACATTCTGGCACATTCTACACTGTTTTAAAGCGATTTAGAACTGGTCTATCAGCGCCAACGTTCATAGATGTCGCTTTTTCATATTTCTGCAGTGCCCCCACAGGAGAAAGGAAGCATTACACATCAGTGAGATACAGGCGTAATTCAGGACAGGTCCTCCAGAGCGAGACATGCTCTTTGTAACTGCTCTGCACTCTGGTCAAGAGATAAAGATCCTAAATTGAGGACCCCGCTCTGTTAACTCAGAAATATCTAGGGTATATAGGGTATAGGGTATATGACAATGGGTTTTCTAAACTGGAGAAACCCTTTAAGGGTGCTTTCAGACAGGGAGTATGCATGTCGAAAATACTCAGCATATTAGAGTATGTAAACACTGCCTTTTTTTTATACGTTTTTGGATACATTTTTGATCCAAAGTGTGCTGTTTTTGGATGCATTTTCGGTGCAGCAGAAATGCACCCTATAGTTCTAAATAGGGCGTCTGCTGCATCAAATGGATCATGAAATGACATGTCAATTCTTTGAACGTATCTGAAAGACGCATCACAAAGATGCATGTAAAACACGTATCGGTGATCACTCATCTGATCGCTAATGCTTGTTTTACATTGTTTTACATTAAAAGCAATGTAAATCACACTGCACATTGTTAGACTCATGTTTGGGTCCATTTAGAGTCCAAAACATGGATCCAAACACGCATCTAAGAAACACTGTGTGAACATCCCCTTCAAAATACTGCAGAAAAAAATCAGTACAAGATCCACACAGAAATTGACCTAATTATAAATCTGCTGCGTGTCAATTTATGGTGCAGATACGGTGCAAGTTTGTGAAGAATTTTCCTATTGACTTCAATGGGAAAGTCAAGCTTCACAATTAAGCAATCACCACATAGATGGTACAGTGTAATAATCTGCAGTAAAGAGCGGTAGCAGCAATTGTGCAACTCATCCATACAGTGCTATATACCCTTGTGAATTTATTTCTGTGATGACTGCACATGTTGACAAATTCCTGCATTTTAGTATTTTTTACCTTCTGTTTGCAAGGAAACATATTAAAAATGAGAACACCTGCTGGATTTCAAGCTGGTATTGACATTATTAGTAGATTCTAGGCCAATAATGGTCGCTAAAAATCAAATTTTATTCTTATACAAAAATTGAGCTATCAACTAAAAAGACAATATAAAACATGTTGACAAGTTCCCTTTAAATGGCTCAAGCATTTTGGCAAGAATATGTGGCCCTTTATTTGTTTTTGTACTAAGGTATAGGATTTGGCATGAAATTTGATGGAAAATTAGGTATTGACCCGCTGAGAGTAGAATGAAGTTCCCAAAACAAGATTTCATTGGTGGACTCCTGGCAGCTATAGTGGCTCCTGGCTGTCACCTATGTGCCTCTTGATACCTTTTCCAAAAGAACAGGGTATTCCAATAGTTTTGGATGCAGTCACAATGAGGTCTGTGTAGTTGAGTTGTGTAACAAGGCACTGGAAACTTTCATTGCGTACTGCTGACAGAGACTGTTTGTCGCATCTTACCTCACTGCACTGGACAATTGACAAAGGGTTTTGGGGTGGACGCATTTGGAAAGGGACAGACTGTAATATACAGTGATATTTTTCCAACAGACTATATAAGTTGTAGATAGTATGAATGTAAGAGAGACGTATCGCGTTTCCTCACCAGTCTCTGTTAGCAGCCTCCATACTACTTGTTGAATCTGAGGCTGATTTTGTACTATTAACATGTTGATACTTGATGTATCCCTTGAGTTAACCAAGCCTGTAATGTAATGTTTTAGATCACTTTCCAATTACTATCCATTAATGGGATGTTGCATTGTCTTTTGCGATCACAAAGAATCAGACATGAAAGGGGTTGTCTCACTACATTGATTCATCTTACGTCAGTCTTGTTTTCTTGATTTCCTTTTGAATTCAGGGGCGTGTTTACTGGCCTCTACTAGGCTGTAGTAGAAGCCAGGTCTGTAGCTATAGCAACCAGTGCTGGCAGCCTATCATGAGAGATTGAACAGGTCTGTAGCTATAGCAACCTGAGGAGCTGATGCAGCCCATACAAGAGGGGATATCTAGGAATAGGTAGGACACTGTTAATGGACATATATTGCAAAGTGACTTGTTTTTGCAAGATCTTTAACATAAAAAGCAATCATTGTAGTGAGACAACCCCTTTAAGTTGACAGGAAACAACTAGTAGTTAGGTAACATATGGGATCCAAACGGTCTTAGTTTCAGATTAAACATGCTTGTCTAATAATGTTGTCTCAGACATTCTCAAATTGTATCTGGTGGACTAGGTCAAGTAATGTCCACCCATTTACTGTAAGGTCAGTGGAGTGTATACTATTTGCTATTAGGGCTTCTGCGTGGTACTGTATTACAGCTCCAGCTAGGATCATAATAGGTCACCCACTGAACTGTACATCTGCATGCTCCAATTTTATACCAAAGCAAACAGGGCTTTCTTAAATAGACTTTGATGGCGTATGAATAGGATATGCCACTAAAGTCTGATAGCTGCAGGTCCCACCTCTGTGACCCACACCTATCTTGAGGAAAATTTGTAGATATCACCAGCTCCAAAAATACACACTGGCTAAAATGCTTCTTTATTTCTTACTTTTAAAATTGTTTTCCTTTGACAAACTCGAATGACATGAGAGTTCACATAGCCAGTGAAACGTGCCCCTCTGACGCGTTTCGGATCAAGCAGGATCCCTAGACGTAGCTATCTTGGGAACAAACTCCCAAAAGTGTAGACTCCATTCTGTTCTATGGGATTTCTGAGTACAGCCATACTATGAACTCACATACTAGTGAATCTCCAAAAAATTCAAGTATCACTGAAAAGATAATTGATATCATGAATTTAAATCAAATAGAGAAACCCATATTTTGTATGGACTCATTACAGTATGAATTACAAGGTGTAATATAATTCATTTGTGATCCCTATACAAATAAAAAGATAGTCCTGGAGAACCCCTTTAATTTTCAATGATATTCTAATTTTTGAGATGCACTAGTAGGACAGAATGGAAAGTCATGCGCAAGTGCGACCATCTCCCCATTTTAAGCTGACACTTTAAGGGGCTTGTTCCCGATACAGGTGCAGGTCCCAGAGGTGAGACTCACACTTATCAGACTTTGATGGCAATATCCTAGTGATATTCTATGGTGGGAACACTGCTTTAAAGTTAGATTCATATGAAATATAGTGGAAACATTGATGAGACTATCTACATAATTCTGTACAAAGGACCATATGGTGACATAGAGAAAGGCTATGACCCTGTGGTGTGGAGTCACAGAGGCTCTATGTGCCGCCTTACATATTACATGCACATTGTTCTGCCATGTTCGTGATGACTTTTGCTGCATTAAATTCTCCTTATCTTATAATGTTATCTTCATTTTTTTCTTGATGCGGTGTCTAATTTTAGAGAAATAATCCAGTGTGAATCAAGTGGAAATGTAGTTTGTTGTGTTTAGTGCCTTTGGCAGCATAAAAAGCATAAAAAGGACACTATTCCGGCAAAGTACAGCACAGAACTGTTGTGTTGTTGATATTATGGAATCTGACCAAGAGTGTTCAGCACAATTACGTCTGTTTTATATTACGTATGATGTTCTGCTGGTACATTTTTGTCATATTCTTCAACAAACCAAACTAGATCAGACTAGAACGGTCAAAAAAAATTCTTTTTTTTTTTTTTTTTTTTAAAAAACCGATATATATAAAATTAGACACTGCATCAAGAAAAAATTAAGATAACATTTTAAGATAAGGAGAATTTAATGCAGCAAAAGTGTTTTTCCAAAAATAAGCCCTCTCCCAAAAATAAGCCATAGCCTGATTTTCACAGATTCTTGGAGCAGGCTTTAAAT
Organism: Phyllomedusa bahiana; assembly: GCA_025379985.1. Lineage (NCBI taxonomy): Eukaryota > Metazoa > Chordata > Amphibia > Anura > Hylidae > Phyllomedusa > Phyllomedusa bahiana. The sequence continues at coordinate 97,213 of JAODAL010010737.1, read as the reverse complement.
ATAAGCCCTACTCCAAAAACAAGCCCTAGTTAGCCAACACCTCCTGAGTAATGTCACCTGGTGCCCACCTCCTGGGCAGTGCTGTTCCCGAGCCCCGCACAGCCTGTTAGAGTGGAGGGTTTGTGAAACACTGGGCAGTCTTACACTGCGTCACATTTATCACAGTGTTACATACATCCTATGCATATTTAGACTGTTTAGTCTAAATTTACACCTTCTATAAGTTGGCTTACTTTATGTCACTACTTGCACCAATTAGAGTATCTTTTTAGCACACAGTTTTGCATGCTAAGCCACACCCCTTCTACTTAGGCCACGTCCCTTTTGTCGGATTATGCGCAGACGTGTCTAGAAAGTGTCTAAAACATATATTAAATGCGGTATGAAGCATTACACCATTTTTTGGGGCGCAAATTGATCCAGAATTCTGCCGCAATTGCCTTATTAAGTAGGCTGTACTGATATTTGCAACAACTCCACCCCAGGAGAGATGTAAAAGCAGTCTATGTGCTTATTCATAAAAAGGGACGCCGCCACTCAGGATGTCCCTATCAGCCTACCCCATAGGTGGAGTGAAGCTTGCTCTCTACATCCTCTTCAGCCAAGGAGTATACGGGCAAGGTGTTAACAATCTTGAGAGTCAGAACATTTCTTAATTCCTACAAAAGATTGAAAGATAAAGGGCAAACAAGTGCTGAGGCCTCGTGTGCTCTACCTTAATATCGAAAGTAACACTCCAATATATGACTCAAAACACAATATAAAATATACTTTATTAATGATTAAAATATATACATATAAAAGATCCTTAAACACCCAAATTGGAACCTATAACTCCCTAGCCCACCAATGACACATAGCACAGTATAATGTAATAAATAATATAACTGCATAAATATAAATAGATATGGGAACAAAAAAGTAAGACCAGACACATCAAAAATATGGATAAGGGTACAAATACAATAATATAAATGCAATAATAAATACTTAACCGTACTGGCTGGGCGAGGAAGGGTGCAACCCAACGCACGTTTCGCTCTGTGCTTTGTCAAGGGGAGACTTCCCTTGACAAAGCGCAGGGTTGCACACTTCCTCACCCAGCCAGTACCATCATAAGGTTAAGTATTTATTATTGCATTTATATTATTGTATTTGTACCCTTATCCATATTTTTGATGTCTGGTCTTACTTTTTTGTTCCCATATCTATTTATATTTATGCGCAGTTATAATATATATTACATTATACTGTGATATGTGTCATTGGTGGGCTAGGGAGTTGTAGGTTCCAATTTGGGTGTTTAAGGATTTTTGATATGTATGTATTTTTAATTATTAATAAAGTATAATATTTTATATTGTGTTTTGAGTCATATATTGGAGTGGTTCTGACACAAGTTAGGTTCAACACATGTACTTCAAAGGTGATTAGCCCTATATTTTGATAGGTATATAATATCGAAAGTAGTTAATTATCTTGAAGTATTTGGAAAATTATCAATTGGCCATTAGCGCTGTAGCCCACTGATCACTTATCTCATACATATTCTGTTGGATGATTGATCATATATGCTAATATTAGCGACTTTAAGAGGACCTGTGACATCTCCTGACATGTCTGTTTTAGAGAATACTATTGTTTTCTGTGAAACAATAATTCTGGAGCCTCTTCTCGTATAACTCCCATTGGTAACACCCAGCTGACAGATTCAGTGATAAACGTCTAGAAGGAATAAAGGGCACACCAGAACACAGAGTTATAATAGAAGAGGCTCCAGAATTGTTATTTCACAGGGAGCACAAGGATTTACTAAAACAGACCTGTCAGGAGATGTCACAGGTCCTCTTGAAGTATCAAAGGGGACAAAGAAAGACAAGGTGGTTGCCCCGGTTTTGAGCCACCTGATGTAGCATTTGGCACCTTCTGACTTGACCAGATACACTTCTGTCACTGTGTGTACAAGATAAGTACATTTTGAACATTAATGTTGTCAAAAAGGGTGTGAACTATACCTTACTCTGGGAAAGAAGAGCTGTGCAGAATAGCTAGAACGTCATGTAAAACCCATAATCCTATATTAGTACTCTTTATTATTTTTTATTTTACGACCAATCTCATTGCCAACATGATCTGCAAGGTTCTGCACTATATAATTATCTGGTTTCCTTCCGTCATTTAAACTCAAAGTTGTAATGCCTTCAGCAGTAATTTATGGGCCTTTATAGATCATAAATTACCTGCAAGTTTAATCAACGTAGCAATCTGGTCCCATCATTATCTCCATATTTATGTGTTAATTATTTTACAGAATTATAAACTGTGGGCTTTAGAGAACTCAGTTGTGCAATAACATTTGCCCTTCTGGCCATCAGCTCCTCTTTGATAAGTACACGTGAAAATAAATTGTACCTGTGCAGTCTGGTAAGTAGGCTGTTAATTACAACTTTATAATTATAAGTCTGCTTTACACATTTATATATTACGATATTACATTTAGGTGTGTGTGTTTTTTTTCTTCTTTTTTAGCTTCTGTTTTTTACCTTTGCCTTTGTTAAAGCTGAAACAGAACTGCTCCTTCTCAAGTGCCTGTCCCCAATTTTATTTCCTGTCAGATTAGAATTTAGGATGGGTGGCAAATGAGAAACTTGCTAATTCTATCTCAACAATATAAGGTTGAGTTCACATGGCGTGGAAAAACTGTCGATTTTACTGCTGGATTTTCACAAGTGAAATTCACATTGGATGACAGTAGCAGACAACTGAAAATTTTACACATTTTATGCATATGCTCTGGACATTTTCAGCACAGAACATTAAGCTTCAGATTTTCAGGAATACACAGTATGGTCTCAGCAAGGTCACAGTGCAACCTTGACATGGCCCAGAACTACTGCAACACCCCGCACCAAGGGCTTTCAATGAGTTTAAGGGTATGTTCACACAGTGTGTTGGATCAGTTTTTGGATCCGAAAAACACATTCAAAAGCACTGCCTAAGGGTATGTTTACACGGCTTATTTAGCCGCGTATTTCGGCGTGCATTTCGCTGCATATTGCGCATTATATGCGGCGAAATGCACACCGCAATTAGGGTAATTCATAGCTCTCATAGAGAGCTATAGATTACGCAACGTCTCCCCGCGCGTACAATACGTATTGAACGCGTGGGCGGGAGAAGTGACATGTCAATTGTTAGCGCCTATTACGCGCCGCTGATAATGCAGGTCTATGGGCCGGCACCCGGCCGCCCCCTCCCCTCCCCCCTGTGCTTTGGAATTACGCGCTGATCAGGGTGCTTTCACACAGCGCAGTTTTGGTGCAGTTTGAACTGCGCTCCAATTAAACTGCCTTTATTACCGAAAAGCTTCTTTCAATTGTCTAAATTGTTTAGAAAGGTGTCTCAAGTAAGTAACCAATTACTGTGTTTGTAAGTAGAAGTATGAAAAGAAAAAAAAATAAGATAAAAAACATTTAAGGTTCAAAACAGCTTTTTTTTTGCCATTTTGAGAAAAAAAATTCTTCCACCTTAAACTTAGGTGCGTCTTATAGTTCGAAAAATATGGAAAGAAGAAGAAGCCAGTGATGCAATCTTTAATTTATCAGACTCTGTCCAGGCACAGAGTATACAGCCTGCAGCAATATACCTGTAGCGGAAAGAATAAGTCATTAACAGCTGAAGGGAAACTCATCTTTCAATTATTGAGAAATGTAATACCATAATTAATATTTTGGGAAATCAATCTTTTATAAGTAAACGCTGTATCGCTCGATCTGAAACCAAAGAGTCAAAGCCTGGAGTGAAGCCCTCCCTGCTGCAAGCATGAGCCCTTAACCTGAGGCTGGCAACACTGAGCCTGGTCCTATTAGGATGCTTTCACACAGCGCAGTTTTGGTGCAGTTAAACAGCCTTTATTACCAGAAGCTTCTTTCACTTATCTAAACTGTTTGGAAAGTGAGTAATCAGTTAGTGTGTCTGTAATCCACAAGACTTCAAACACAGTCATTGATTACTTACTTGAAACATCTTTCTGAGCAATTTAGACAACTGAAAGAAGCTTGCTAGTAATAAAGGTAGTGTAATTGGAGCGCAGTTAAAACTGCACCAAAACTGCGCTGTGTGAAAGCACCCTTAGGGTATGTTCACTCGGCGGTTTTAAAGACGTTTTCGATCCAAAAAACGGATTCAAAAGCGCTGTGTAATATGCATTCAACATGCACCCAAAGTGTGCTGCGTTTCAATGCATTTTTGCTGTAGCAGAAACGCACCCTATAGTTTTAAATAGGCGTCTGCTGCATCAAACGGATCAAGAATTGACATGACAATTCTGTGAATGGATCCGAAAGACGGATCAGAAAGAGGAATGTAAAACACGCTTTGCTGATGCCTGTTTTACATTGAAAGCAATGTAAATCACACTGCACATTGTTAGATGCGGGGTTGGGTCTGTTTTTGGTCCAAAACACGGAACCAAACACGCATCTAAGAAATGCTGTGTGAACATCCTCTTAGGGCGCATCCACAAACCGGCCGGTATTTGTCCTGTTTGGGGCCGTCCCCACAGCCGTGGGGGGGCGGCTTTTCTCCGCGATGAGCGGAGAACAGCCCTCTCCCTCCCATTGAGAAGCACATCTTCCGTCTGGAAACCGGACAGAAGATTGTGCTTCTACAATGTTTTGCCGCCGGACCACCAGCGGCAAAACCGTCCGGCGGCAAAACCCGTGCAGTGGGGACTGCTGCACAGGTTTTGCATAGAGCACAATTGTGCTAATTTTCGGCCGGTATTTCAGGCGGTCTGAAAAAACGCAAACCGGCTGAAAAACCGGCCGAAAACCCGTGCCATGTGGACATGTCCTTACACTGCATTTTTGAGTGAATGATGTGCACATGTTCTGTATAGATGGAGGGTGGGCCCAAAAATAATTTCCACTGATGGGTGTAATTCACACCAATTATTACTGCATTAAGTTGTATGAAAGCCTTAGGCCCAGTTCACATGGCTTATTCAAGTCGTAATTGCGAGCCGGATTTCGCTCGCAATTATGGCTTGAATAAGGGGCGGGGGCGTGGCGGGGCGCAGCTCCCCGGCCCCATAGACTTTCATTATCCACGGCGCGTATTGCGCCTGGATAATGTGCATGTCACTTTCTCCCCCAGCGTCGGATTCGCCGAGCGGGAAGGAGCGACGGAATCCATAGTTCTCTATGAGAGCAGTGGATTACCGTAATGACTGAGACGGATTAGAGCCGCACTGCAGCGCAAATCCGGCGCGCAGTACAGCTCCAATCCGCGCCCAAATAAGCCGTGTGAAAACGGCCTTAGGGTGCTTTCACACAGTGTGTTTTTGGTGTGTTTTGGACATGTTTTTTGATGCGTTTTTTTTATGCAGAAGGGCACATCAATTAATGCTGTACATTTCTTTACCAAAAACGCATCAAAAAACGCACCAAAAACGCAGCTGGGTGTGAAATCACCCTAAGGGCATGTCCCCACTGCACGGGTTTTCCGCTGGTTTTTCAGCCAGTTTGCGGTTTTTCAGACCGTCTGAAAAACCGGCCGAAAATTAGTACAATGGGGCTCTATGGAAAACCTGTGCAGCAGTCCCCACTACATGGGTTTTCCACCCAGCGTTTTTTCCACCCGTGGTCCGGCCGCAAAACATTGTGCTTGCACATTCTTCTGTCTGGTTTCCAGACGGAATATGTGCAAGTGAATGTGAAGGGGGAGGGCTTTTCTCTGCTCATCGTGGAGAAAAGCTGTCCCCCCCCGGCGGCCGTGGGGATGGCCGCAAAACAGGACAAATACCGGTCAGGTAAACCGACCTATTTTTGTCCCTTGCCATGGGTACGCACCCTAAACATGCTTATAAATCAAAGTTATATGAAGGTGACAATCCTCAAAATAATTTCTTCTGAGGGGTGTCATTTAGCCTAATTTAGTACTGCATTTAGTGGTATGAAGCCTAACATGATTATAAATCAAAGCAATATGGAGGTGGACAATTCCTTTAAGCACAGTATTTCTGACAAGTCTTGCATAGTTACTCTTCTATAACTATATTTATGCATAAATACTATTTGTTCATCCTCGTTTTGTTAGTAGTTTCTCTGGCAAACTTTATTTTTTTTAGCAGAATTCGACTTCCCAGAAACAAATTCTAACAAGGTGCACTAAGCAGCAGGTTAAAAATAGTGATGGCTGCATGGCTTCACGGACAATTAAGCATGCTAATGAAGGAGACAGATGTCTCTGGGTTCAGACTCACTGAGCAAAGGAGAATAGTTACAAATGTGCTGCTCTCTGTGTTAAAGGGATGTCTGCTGGTTGATGATACCATTAACAAGGACAAATTATCTGTTGGAAATATCCTCCAGAAGAAACATGCCGCGGGAAGTATAAGGATAGGGAAATGGGAAGATGCAGGGGTCCTTTCACAGAGGATAGTCACATCATTCATTATAGATGTTGGGTAATAGCGGGGGGTTTATAAAATTTAAAACTCAATGTATGTGTCTATAACATTCATAGAGGAATTAAACGGAAAGAGTCGTAAGTGATACTTCCTACACTTGTCTAGACCATGATGCCCGGGGCATCTGGTATTTCCAGGCTAGACTCTGAGCTCCTAGTTTTTGAGGCCTCCACATTGGCTACAAGCATATATCAGTTTTGCATGTATCAATGAATAGTAGACTTGGTCGTGATTGTGCATTATTCTATTATGTGTCCTATCAGTTTGAAATAATATAAAAGGACTCATCGTAGATTCATGTCAACTACTTTACTTTTTGTGTTTTTGTGTTCCCTTTTGTCCAGACCAGGAAGCTGACGAAAGCAGAGCGCCAGAGGTTTAGTGAAGAAGTGGAGATGCTGAAAGGTCTACAACATCCAAACATTGTCCGATTTTACGACTCTTGGAAGTCTATAGTGAAGGGGCAGATTTGCATAGTTCTCGTTACCGAGCTTATGACTTCCGGGACGTTAAAGACGTAAGGACATACTTTTCATTTTATCTAAGGTTGATTTTAATTAATGTGTAGATGTTTTATTGCTTTGGGTGTTACCTCCTTTTTATAATGTCAGAATTGTGTGCCATGCTCTAAAAGGCATACTTACCAGTAGTTCCAATGATGTTAGCATAAGATTTCTACTTACTGGTTCACAAAAGACATGGGGTTAAGCAAACTCTGGCTGAAAGTTGCCATGGGGCTTAAAGGCGTTGTCTCATCTCAAAGTTTCATAGGATGCATGAATGAAATAATGCTGCATTGCTCTGTCACTTCCTGGTCAAGCTATCTGTAATTAGCATATGAGCTCTGTGTATTCAGACTTCTGCTAATTAGAAAAATCTCATGCTGTCAAGACCAGGGAAGCTTCTGAGGTAAAGTAAACAGCAGTAATTACTGTCTTTTGTCTGAAAGAACAGATAACAAACAAGCTTTCGCTGCCTGCAGTTCAACCTATGTGATGACATCACTCTCTGCTATCAGATAGAACAAACAGCGGAGGGGAGGAGGGGGGAAGAAGTACATAGGTCGGTCACTTGGGGAACCAGAGAAAGCACAGAAGGTGATAAAATCACTTGTAGTTCCTCAAAAAAGAAAAAAAATGAACAACACAATATATTTGGAAAACATCTTTATTTAGTGTTCCCAACATGTTGAAAGCTAATCTTTGAAGCGAGACAACCCCTTTAAATCTTCTGATTATGGATTTTTAAATGTTGGCCAAAATGCTTAAAGGGATTTTTTATAGTATTTCCAGGTTCAGGTTATCAAAATGTAATCAGTGGGCTCTTACTCATGGTGCCCCCATTAATCAGCAAAACAAAGAAGCTTTACTGGAGTATAACAAACCAGTCCTAGAAAACCCCTTAAAGCCACTTAAAGGGGCTGTGCAATCAGAGACATTTATCACCTATCCACAGGATCCGTGACTAATTGTCTAATTTTGGGGTCCTACTGCTGGCACACCCACCAATCGCTAAAATGGGGGCCCCCAAATCCTCCATCATCTCTCACTGTGCTCACTATTTGTATATACACTATCTTCATCAGTCCCATGGAGTTTGAAAAGAGGAGCTGTTCACATGTTCCACTATTACTCTGTTTAAAGACTTCCTTACTGGGCGAGTACAGAGAGGAAGGGCAGAGAACTTGTGGCCCCCATTTTAGCGATTGGTGGCGGCCCCAAGAGTGGCACCCCCAGTGATCAGACATTTATCATCAAGCAATAATAATCTGCAGTGGCACAAACTACATAAAGCTGTTTGAAGAATCATTCTCGATGATTTTACCAACACATGGTGAAAGACAATAAGTGCATCTCTCTTTTTTAGTCACCAAGGGCCACATGTATGAAAACTGTCTAGGTCTAAAACTCTCTTTGTTGCCCATAGCAACCAATCAGAGCTCCCCTCTCATTTCATATAGTGTTCTGGAAAACGAGAGGGGAGCTCTGACTGGTTGTTATGGGCAACAAAGTGAATTTTCGACCTAGACAGTTTGTATACATGTGGTCCCTAGCCTTTTGCAACCTTCAGACCCTCAGTGTGTTCACTGATATTTGCTGTAGAAATTTGTTAGTGGAAATGGTTGTAATGTATCTTCTGAAGTATCCATAAACTATCGGGAAAAGGGGTCAATGGACATATTACATGAAATATTTAAAAGGGGTAACATTCTTCATTAGGGAAAGACACCAGGCCGGTGTGTGGACACTTACACCCCATTAGTTGCTCCATTGAAATTCAGAAGTGCTCATGGTAAATGAATGAGGACTGGATGTAGGTTTCCTCAATTCATATCCGACTCACTGAGCTCTGCAATGTCAATAGGATTATAGCCAACTGAAACAGCCATCTGCAGATGAATATTTGGTTGGCTCTAATCCCATTAACATTGCAAGGCTCAGTCAGTCAGATGTGAATTGAGGAATGCTACATCCAATAGTTGGAGCTGCAACAGTCCTCGCTCATTTCACATGAGCCCTTTCGAATTTCAGTGGAGCAATTAATGGTGTTTAAGTCTCCACACATGCATATGGTGCCTCTCCCTATCAGAAATGTTGCCCCTTTGGAGTTACCCCCAGAATCTGTCACCTAGTCAACCAGTACTCTGATGAGGGGCAACACCCCGAAACAGCTGTCTGCAGATAAATATCTGCTTGGCTCTAATTCCATTTACAATGCAAGACTCAAGAGAGTTGGATGTGAATTTACCCCTTAAGGACCACAATACGTTTTTTGTCAGTGTGGCAAACATGAGCTGGCATCAGTGTCCAGTGCTGGATGAAGCAGGGGCTCAGGTATCTGATGATGGCTAGGACCCTGCGCTAATGGCGAAGAGTGGACAGAGTTGATCCAACCTGTTTAACTCCTTAGATGCCACAGTGAATAGTGACCATCGCATGGAATTGATTTTAGAGAGAGGTGGTTCCCTCTTTCACCCCATTGGCACTACCAGCAATGTGTTACCAGGAAGCTGATATTTTTACACGGTAGCCCTTGACCTAATGAAGGTCTTCCTTTTGTGTATACCTTTAGGCCCTGTCAAAGGTAGGATCCAGTAGAATGGCTGGTAGTGTTTTATATCAGAAATCAAATAATTAAATGTTTAAGTCCCATAGTGAGACTAAAAAAAAATAATAAAAAAAGTTTAAGATAAATAAAAAATCTCAAAAAAGATAAGAAAAAAAAAAAATTCCTATTTTTCTCCATCAAAATCCCTATGTATGAAAAATACATTATATACATAATTGATTTAACTGCTTCTGTAAAGACCCAAACTACAAAATCATCACAATATTTATCTTACATGATGAACATAAATTTGTTTTTTTAAAATGCCAAGATTATTTTGCTAATTTTCTTCCCAAAAACATAATAGAAAGGGATCAAAAAGTCTTACATACCCAAATCTGGTGCCAATATGAACTAAAACTTATCGTGCAAAAAAACAAGCCCCCATGAAGATCAACAGAAAAATAAATAAAAAATGGTAAAATGTTATAGGTCTTAAAATACGAAGACACACAGGCAAACATTTTTACTTAAAAAGTGTTTTTGTTTTGCAAAAGTGAGAAAAAAAATTGAGAAACTGACCCATAGAATAAAGCTATCACAATATTTTTACCATATGGGGAATGGCGTAATTTTGAAATGCAAAAAAAGTGGCAGAATAACTTTTTTTTCCCACTTTCATAGAAAGAGTTAATAAATATTAATAAGTTATATGTGCCTCAAAACTATGTCATTAAAAAAAACAAGCCCTCATATGGCGATGTTGACACAAAAATAAAAAAAAGTTACGCCTCCTGTAACGTTATGATGAACAAAATGAAAAAAAAAAATGCTTGGGTGCCACCTTTTGCTATACCACGTTTTCTTTGTAATGAATATTATTGTGATATGTTATTAACTGTAATTTTACCTGTTGATTTTTCAATAAAGCTTTGAATACAGAAAAAAAAACGCTTGATCCGTAAGGGTTTAAGGAATGCTACATTTAATAGGTGGCGCAAAGGCTCATTCTGCAAAATGCGGGCACATTGTGTATCATTAATAGGCGCATTGCGTTATGGAGGCGCACAGCACATCATTGCTACCATATGTAAAGCGCCTTTTTAGGCGCATTACAATTTGTCATGCCCGGCGTATAATGCGCCTAGTTTTGGTATATTAAAGCTCATTTATATCGAGAATATGGCGTCAAAAGTGTTTTTGGCGCAAAATAGACCATAAAATGCTTGCGTATTGGGAAACGTCGCCATTAGTCATGATTTCTGTGAATCCTCTCTAAAAAACCTTAAATAACTTGTATGTAAATATGGGTTAGAATAAATAACATCTACGATGCTAAATGTAGAAGAAATAATAGAGTAGCCCAATAGGCATCTAAATGATTCCCGCACTCTCAACGCTTGTTTTTTTTGTCTTCTATAACATATTTTCTTGTTCTAAGACAATGCTTATTTGGAAGAGAACCAGATTGTATTTGCTCACATTAATCTCAAAATTGCTATTTCAGCTACTTGAAGAGATTCAAAGAGATGAAACTGAAGGTTTTACAAAGATGGAGCCGCCAAATTCTGAAAGGCCTGCACTTTCTCCACACCCGCTGTCCACCTATCATTCACCGCGATCTTAAATGTGACAACATCTTCATAACGGGACCCACAGGCTTTGTGAAAATTGGGGACCTGGGGTTGGCCACGTTAAAGAGTGCCTCGTTCGCAAAGAGTGTTATAGGTAAAATATGAAGCAGTTAATAAACTGGAATTTGAAAGCAAATATAACATAGATAAAACAATCAAAGAGAATTTGCAATCCCAAAAAATAAAATGTAGCCATATTTTGTTAAATCAAATGTAATCATTTTTATTACTGTACTGTGATATTGGCATATTTCTGCTTTTCCAGAAGCAACGATGGGAAGTATATCCTCTGGGTTGTCACCTGTCAGTTTTTTCAGAAAATGACAACTAGCTTTGATGTTATTATCATCATGTTCAACCAATAACAAAATGATAATTATACCATTAAATTCTAAGATGCTAAATGAAAGGTGACAAGCTGCATGGCTGCACTTGAAAAAAATGGTCGTCATGATGTTCTTCACTTTTTAAAGTGAATGTGTCATCAAAAAATGAGTCATTGTTTAAGTCCCGTTTTTATGTTAAACACATTTTTTAGGATTTTTTTTCCTTAAATTTTTCATATCGCTTTCAATACTTTTAAATAATTCTTAAGTCTTGCAGTTTTCACTTTGGCCACGAGGCCTTGTTTGCACCGCTTTAACAGCAGGCAGAGAGATGCTTTACAGTAGCTTCATGCACATAGGAGACGTAAGACTGACTCAGTCCCATTCACTTCTATAGGAGAGTTTTCTAGTCATGCTCTGTGACCTAGGAAGAAATCAGTGTGCAGGGAGGTGAAAGGGTGAACTGTGACTATCTCCTCTTGTGATTGGTGGATCCTGTGTTGTCTATTCACACTGGTGTCACCTTTCAGTTTGACCCTCTTTGTGCTTATAATGAGCAGACTACTGAGAATCTTTCTCTACATAAGAGGAAGTGTCTGACTATTATTAGGCTTAGTGGCCAAAGTGAAAACTGCAGGACTTAGGAATTATTAAAAAATATTGAAAGTGATATGGAAAATTAAAAAAAATATATAACCAAAAATTCTTAAAAAATGTTTTTAACATAAAAACGTGAGTTAAACAATAAGTCATTCTTGATGACACATTCCCTTTAAGTAAATATAACAGTTATCAAACTATGGCTCCTGCTTTAGCTTCTGATTTATTAGTTGATTGTCAATTTTACATTTGGGTAGAAATTGTCTTAAAAGTACTTTTTTTCAAATAAATATTATGTATGTTTGTGACAAAAACTGAACACCACATATCTTAGGTGAGAGGAAGGTACATTATATTACAAATTAGTGTATAGTAGAGGTAGGTGAGAAGTCCTAGGTGAGACTAAACAAAAGTAAAATCTCCATGAGTTATTCATGAAAAGTATTAAATATAGTCTGAGAGAACAAGAAAAATGAAGGAACTCCATCATATTGTTGCATGGAAAAGACAATTCAGTCAACTGGAGCATATAAAGAATACAAACAGTCTTTAATACAAAATCATTGTACAAACCTGAGCAGAGAAGATTCACCCCTGAGAAAGGGAAGTATAGATTTTCAAGCAAAGCATAAGTAAAGGTGTCTGAAGGCCAAGAAGTTTATACTGTATAACAGAGGAGAGAGACTGAGCTCTGTGATATATAGGGTTATACTGTATAATAGAGGAGAGAGGTTGAGCTCTGTGATATATAGGGTTATACTGTATAACAGAGGAGAAAGACTGAGCTCTGTGATATATAGGGTTATACTGTATAACAGAGGAGAGAGATTGAGCTCTGTGATATATAGGGTTATATGATAGAGGAGAGGAGCTGAGCTCTGTGATATATAGGGTTATATGATAGAGGAGAGGAGCTGAGCTCTGTGATATATACGGTTATATGATAGAGGGAGAGAAGCTGAGCTCTGTGTATATAGGGTTATATGATAGAGGAGAGGAGCTGAACTCTGTGATATATAGGGTTATAGGATAGAGGAGAGAAGCTGAGCTCTGTGATATATAGGGTTATATAATCGAGGAGAGAAGCTGAGCTCTGTGATATATAGAGTTATATGATAGAAGAGAGAAGCTGAGCTCTGTGATATATAGGGTAATATGATAGAAGAGAGAAGTTGAGCTCTGTGATATATAGGGTTATATGATAGAGGAGAAGAGCTGAGCTTTGTGATATATAGGGTTATATGATAGAGGAGCTGTGCTCTGTGATATATAGGGTTATATGATAGAAGATATATAGGGTTATATAGGGTTATACTATATAATAGAGGAGAGAGGTTGAGCTCTGTGATATAGAGGTTTATAAAATATTTAGCGGGATTTCTGAGTAAAAGCGCAGTAAGTCCTAAAAGAGGACATGAAAGTCCTGCTTACCTCACCCACATAGTTATTGACAGATTGCTTTGTACACACTCTGATAGTTGGAGAGTTGTCAATCACTGTATGTGGGTGGGATAAGCAGGATTTCCACTATCTCCTAAGCAGTCCTATCAGGATTTTCTCTGCTTTTTACTCAGAAATTGTGCTCCAAATCATATCACAGAACTCAGCATCTCTACCTCTAGTAAATCCTGCTCTTAGATACGGCAACATAAAATACCAGGTCTGCTTTAAAGTGAGCTTCCATACAAATACAAAGTCATATAGTCATAGCTAGATGGCATTACTATGGTTAGTGATTTTATTGATCCCTAGTAACAAGTATTACAACTGTATCCTTATCACAAGGCATTATGGGAAAGGAGCTGAGAAGCTCAAGCACCCTCTATTGGATGTAACAAATCCTCAATTTGTTTTTGACCTACTGAGTCTTTAGAAAGCAAAAGGGATATTATCCAAGCCAGCATGACACAATCTGCAGACAGCCGTTTCGGGGTTTTGCCCCTCATCAGTGTAGAGTAGAGCGATATCGGTTGGCTGGGGTGGGAGGCTCAGAAAGAGGAATATCTCTCCTTGAGGAGAGCACAATATAGGTGTGTGGAGTTTTGAATTGCCTTTTTGCCCTCCACTAAGCATCTGCATATCACAAGGCATTATGGGAAAGGAGCTGAGAATCTCAAGCGCTCTCTATTGGATGTAACAAATCCTCAATTTGCTTTTGAGCCACTGAGTCTTTGGAAAGCAACACCCAATCTGCAGACAGCTGTTTCGGGTTTTGCCCATCAATGAGTGGCTCAGAAAGGGGAATATCTCTCACGGGGGAGAGAACCATTTAGGTCTATCCTATATGGTGCTCTCCTGTATCCTTTCCTGCTCAACTGTATCCTTTAGTGATTTGATTAGCTTCCATTATGACTTGCATTCTCTGAGACTGCTTATAAGATATTCTCAAGTGTATGGTTCATCTCCAAGTCTAAGTGTCTGTCAGAGCAATACATACGTCATTTCTAAAATGGAAGCTTACATTGACATAAACAGTGACACCACTACCATCCCATGTGAAATGGCAGCACAATGGATAGATCATCTATTAGCCAAATAAAAGGGGAATTTCCCAGTCTGTACCTATCTTGAGAATAGGGGTAATCTTATCCCCCTTGCTTGCTTGTGCGTGCACGGCTCTCTTCATTCACTTCTATAGCAGCTCAGCCAAGCGAGTGTCCTCTACCTCTTGTATATTTACTATTTTGCCATACGCAAACTTAAACTCTATCAGTTCTCTATCTATAAAACACTAAAACTTAACTTTTATTATGTATAACACTTAACCTCTATACACACTATTTAAAAACCTAATTTCTAACCTCTCAAATTTATCATCCCTAATCTAATGGACATAAAACATATAAGATTTCCTTGTGGCACCCTCTGCAGCTGGTGACACTTGTAGACAGAGGTGAGAAATCACAATTTAAAACGTCATGCCTGACCTCCCCAACATGTTTCACCAGCTAAACTGGCTTCATCGGGGGATAGAGGTCCGGTCCCCTGCCCAAGTAGGAGGCTTGGGATCCCTTACTGGAGTTAGTAAATTGCTGTATATATAAGGCTTTCCTGTTAATAGGTGGTGCTCCACCAGACTTGATAATAGAAAAGGATTTATTCCTTCAGAAGTAGAAAGGGTTAAATGATGAGGTTAGAAATTAGGTTTTTAAATAGTGTGTATAGAGGTTAAGTGTTATACATAATAAAAGTTACGTTTTAGTGTTTTATGGAGCGAGAACTGATAGAGTTTAAGTTTGCCTATGGCAAAATAGTAAATATAATGATCAAAAGTCACTCTCTGTTCTCTTGCAAGATTCCCATTTTTTTGGAGACTCCTCTACCTCTTGGGCCCACATTTAGCAATATGCCATAAATGTCTGAGGTGTGAATGCCAATAAGTGTTTAGCTTTATTTTTAGCCTTTATGTTCAGACTACATTAAGTCCACTGAAGAAAAGATTCATAGTTCAGACAAGCCCACTAATAACCTGAAAGATCATCTCTTCTGGAAAATCTTGAGTTTCCAGATTGCTGGTCTCGTCTTGCCATGTGTCATATCAACAAGGTTATTTGCTACAATCAATTGTCCTCGAGCAGTAAGATGAATTTCACATCATGTTCAATATCTGCAGGTACTCCCGAATTTATGGCCCCAGAGATGTATGAAGAGAATTATGATGAAGCAGTTGATGTCTATGCCTTTGGGATGTGCATGCTGGAGATGGCCACCTCTGAATATCCCTATTCTGAATGCCAAAATGCCGCTCAGATTTACCGTAAAGTGACCTCAGTGAGTATCCACCACCAGACACGCGTCGCTCCACTACAATGTGGTAATGCTGGAGGAATATTTAGAGCCAACTTACAGTTTATCATAGACTATGAACAGTTTACACTATGTTATAAAATAGGTTTCAGAAATATGGGCAAAGTACAGTGTATTTTAACACAAAACATAATAATCACAAATAACAGTACAGGCAGTCCCCGGGTTACAAACGGGACAGGGGCTGTAGGTTTGTTCTTAAGTTGAAATTGTATGTAAGTCGGAACAGGTAGATTTATTAAATGTAACTCCAGTAAAACACATTTTTTAGTTTTGGATAGTGCAGGGAACAGTTTTTACATTTGTTTTGCTTTCTGTGCCCTTTTTTAGAAGATTTCACCTAACGTTCTGTATCTCATGTGCAGCTGTGGCATGCTGGCACTTGGTTATCATGGGGCGTGACTCAGTGTTGAATGTCAGCCACGCCCCATAAGTCTCCGTATGTAACTAGGGGACGTATGTAAGTCGGAACGGTGTAAGTCGGGGACTGCCTGTATTCAAAATGTGGCCCCCCAGATTTCTGTTGCGGATGCGGATGTTGTCATTTAATAGAGCTACTCCTTATCTTTTCTGTGCATAATCATTGGTAAAAAGTAGCACATTTTCTTCCATGCCATAGCCCAAAATCTGCTTGGATTTTTCTGCTGTATGTGAACAGGATTGTAGAAAATACATTGGAGGTAGAATGTTTACAGATTTGATGAGGATTCCTCATTAAAATCAAAACACATGAGTCAGGGCTGCCATAAGGCGGCTTTCACACAGCACAGTTTTGGTGCAGTTTTAGCTGCGCTCCAATTAAACTGACTTTATTACCAGCAGCTTCTTTCAGTTGTCTAAATTGCTCAGAAAGGTGTTTCAAGTAAGTAATCAATTACTGTGCTTTGAAGTCTTGTGGATTACAGACACCCTGATTGATGACTCACTTTTCAAACAGTTTATAACTGAAAGAAGCTTGCTGGTAATAAAGGCAGTTTAATTCGAGCGCAGTTAAAACTGCACCAAAACTGCGCTGTGTGACTGCACCCTAAGTAATTTCAAGGCCCCATACATTCAAAGCAGCACTAAGGAAAAAGCAGCACCGTGAACACAGGATACCATGGAGAAAACAAAGCTTTTTTTCATCCTTTATCTGAAATTCTTATCAAGCCATTATGAAATATGTGTACACACATGTATAAATATGTCTGGTCTTGCCATATGTCATATCAACAAGGTTGCTTGCATTACTCGAGCAGTAAGATGAATGTGTCATCATGTTCAGTATGTGAGAAACGTCCACATTTATGGCCCTATATATATGTGTGTGCGTGTGAATACAGGTGTGTGTAGATAGATAGATAGATAGATAGATAGATAGATAGATAGATAGATAGATAGATAGATAGAGGCAGTTATAGATAGTTTTAAAGGGAGGTTAATTTTAACAGTGAGAGATAGAATATCCAAAATAAAATCATAGAAAATCACATTGTACAAATTATATAAATATATTCACATTTTGCAGAGAGAAATAAGTATTAGATCCCCTACCAACCATTAAAAGTTCTGGCTCCTACAGACCAGTTAGAAGCTCCTAATAAACTCGTTACCTGCATTAGAGACAGCTGTCTTAAATAGTCACCTTTATAAAAGACTCCAGTCCACAGACTCAATTAGACTAACCGCTACAACATGGGCAAGACCAAAGAGTTTTCTAAGGATGTCAGGGACAAGATCATAGACCTGCACAGAGCTGGAATGGGCTACAAAACCATAAGTAAGATGCTGGGTGAGAAGGAGACAACTGTTGGTGCAATAATAAGAAAATAGAATAAATACAAAATGACTGTCAATCGACATTGATCTGGGGCACCATGCAAAATCCCTTGTGGAGTATCCTTGAAGGTGCGAGATCAGCCTAAAACTACACGAGGGGAATTTGTTAATGATCTCAAGGCAGCTGGGACCACAGTCACCAAGAAAACCATTGGTAACACATTACGCCGTAATGGTTTAAAATCCTGCAGTGCCCGCAAGGTCCCCCTGCTCAAGAAGGCACATGTGCAGGCCCGTCTGAAGTTTGCCACTGAACACCTGGATGATTCTGTGAGTGACTGGGAGAAGGTTCTGTGGTCAGGTGAGACAAAAATAGAGATCTTTGGCATGAAATTTCCATGTTCGGAGGAAGAGAAATGCTGTCTATGACCAAGAGAACACCGTCCACACTGTCAAGCATGGAACTGCTGGTAACATTATGTTTTGAGGGTGTTTCTCTGCTAAGGACAAAGGACTACTTCACTGCATCAGTGGGAAAATGGATGGAGCCATGTATCCTGAGTGACAACCTTCTTCCCTCTGCCAGGATATTAAAAATGGGTCATGGCTGGGTCTTCCAGCAAGACAATGACCCAAAACTTAGGCGATGTTCACACGGCTTATTCACGCCGTAATTGCAGGACGGATTTCGCCCCGCAATTACGGCGTGTGCCAAGCAGCGGGGGCCGGCAGCTCCCCGGCCCCATAGACATCCATTATCCACGGCCCGTATCCCGCCGGGATAATGTGCATGTCACTTTCTCCCCACTCGGCGTATTCGCCAAGCGGGGAGGAGAGACGGAATCCATAGTTCTCTATGAGAACTGTGGATTACCGTAATGCCTGGGACGGATTTCAGCCGTATTGGAGCGCAATATGGTGCGCAATATGGCTGAAATCCATCCCAGAATCAGCCGTGTGAACGAGGCATAAGGCTAGGTTCACACGGCTTAACTGCGGGACGTAATTACGTCCCGCAATTACGCCGTGTGGCCGGGGGCGGGAGCGGGGTAGCGGGGGGCCGGCACTTCGCCGGCCCATAGACAATCACTGCTAGTGGTGCGTATACGCTGCTAGAAAGTGACCTGTCAATTATCTCCCTGCCCGGCGGATTCGCCGGGCGGGGAGAGGAGATGTAATCCATAGTTCTCTATGAGAACTGTGGATGACCGTAATGAATGGGACGTTTTCAGCCCGTAATTTGCGCACTTCGGCGCGTAATTATGGTCCGAAATACAGCCCATTTTAAGCCGTGTGAACATGGCCTTACAGCCAAGGCAACAAAGGAGTGGCTCAAAAAGAAGCACATTAAGGTAATGGAGTGGCCTAGCCAGTCTCCAGACCTTAATCCCATAGACAACGTATGGAGGGAGTTGAAGCTCCAAGTTGCCAAGCGACAGCCTCAAAATCTTAATGATTTAGAGATGATCTGCAAAGAGGAGTGGAGCAAAATTCCTCCTGACGTGCGCAAACCTCATCATCAACAATAAAAAACGTCTGACAAGAGTGTTGCTACCAAGTATTAAGTCTTGTTTGCCAGAGGGATCAAATACTTATATCTCACTGCAAAATGCAAATAAATTTATATAATTTATACAATGGGATTTTCTGGATTTATTTTGGATATTCTATCTCTCAATGTTAAAATTAACCTACTCTTAAAATTATAAGTCGTTCATGTCTTTGCCAGTGGGCAAACTTACACAATCAGCAAGGGATCAAATAATTATTTCCTTTACTGTATATGTATATATGTGTGTGTGTGCATACATGTGTATATATATCTATTAGTGTTTTCATCTGTGTGTGTGTATATATATATATATATATATATATATATATATATATATATATATATATATATATATATATAGATAGATAGATATACAGTATATATATATAGCACCTGAATTGTTCACAAACTGTGCGGTTTCAGAAATACCGCCACCCTGGGTCGAAAAGCCAATAATCCTGACTTTATGTATTTCTCATAAATCGCCCTTATAACACTTGACAGCAATGAGGGTTGTGTGTGCAGAGAGCCTGTCACATACCTTATATATCCACCAAGCCAGCTCACCACACATAACTTCCTTCATAAACTATGTGCTGCCGACATCGAAATTAGGAAGTGGTCATAATAATGTTACTCAACTATATAGAAATAAACTCATAGCAGTTAGTCCTCTCACCATGTTACGTCATACGATAGGCAATATACAACATGCTTTACTCCTGGAGAAAAAATGTAAACTATGTGGTCTATCTTCAGACGCAAAATGAGTGAATATCAGAATACAAAATATCTCCCATGAAATACATACCATTGACCCTTAAGGTTAGGAATTTTTTCTGGTAGTGACGTGTTACTGTGACTGGAGTTGTCTAATATTTGTACTGTCTGCTGACTATCTACGTAACTTCTAAGTACAGCCTGTATCAGGAGAAGCAGGGGTTGTATGGACACTGTCAATGTATACTGTTAGTATTATAGAAGCCAGTGTTTTCTTAATATGGAGGATGTTTTGTATAGCTGTATACATCTCTTTGGGGATGTTTTTGTGTTACAGTTGTGCCACAGCATTGAAGCCTGGTAATGGTTATTGCAGGTGTGAGCACTGCCAGTATATATGGTCAAGCATTTTCTATGTAACAGTTAATTGATTAACATGGCATTAAATACAGGGCTGTGGACCTCATTGACCATTATTTCAAGAGAGGCAGGATTTTTCTGAAACCGGTAATGGAAAATATAAGCCTTTCATAATGACTTGATAAGAATTTCAGATAAGAGAGGAGAGAGAGGTTTGTTGCCTCCATGGTGTACTGTGTTCCAGGACACCAGAATAGCATTTCATGTCAGTCAATGGAAAAGTAGGAGATAACTAGTAAGATGGTCTCTGGCTGTGCCACAGGAATGGAGTCAATAGGTCAAGGTAGATTTACAGAGATAATAGACTCAGAAAATCAGATAAACTAACCAGGTCACATTCGAAGATTCTGAAAAAAATCATGGTTTAACCCTTTATGAACTTAACCAGTTCTGCATGAGTTGAGATGTAACCTTTCATTTTTATGTGGGAGTAGCTGTTTTAGGGGAACAAACACAAGGCCATACTTACAGCGCAATGGCCGGACAATGAACTATTCCCAGTAGGTAGCAATATAAGCCCCAATGCTACCAGGGAGAAATTTAGCAGGTGCAGATCACTAATAAACAATTGCTCACACACCAATTCAATAGGAGGGCAACTGCCTAGTAAAAAAACTGCACATCGGATGAGACCCAGTTCACACCAGTATACATGCAAAAATACTGATGAACAACAACTCGCATGCCTACTATCCATGAGGGCAGTGATTGTTAGTATAACATTTGCATATAGATAAGGCTTATATAGGGCGCCAGTCATATGGTTATGTGTGGTGCACCCTGCTGGCTTACAACCAATTGACGAGCCCTTACTATTAAATTGAGCGAGTTGCCAAGCATATTTCAAGTGCCCAATACAAAATACTGACAGGGCAAAACTACATGCTGGAAAAATATCAAACATGAGGTATTAGTTGGACTCCAGCATGGTGCACCACATGTAACCATATAACTGGCAATCTACCCTGTTTCCCCAAAAATAAAACAGTGTCTTATGTTAATTTTTTCTCCTAAAGATGAGCTAAGACTTTGATGTCTTGTCTTTCCATGAACAAGAATTCACATTTATTGTTGAAAAAAAAATCCACATGTATTAATATACTGTAGTGATTTCATCACAAACATCAGCATAAGCAGCCAAACTCTGAACTGCATAAAAAAGGTACTACATCTATTTTCAGGTGTCTTATTTTCGGGGAAACAGGATGATAAGCTTTATTTATATGCAATTGTAACTAGTACCTATCCGATGTGCTGTTTTTTTTTTTTTACTACATAGTTTCCCCCTTCACGGATGGGTGTGTGAGCAACTGTTCATTACTGAGATGCACCTGTTAGGCTATGTTCACACAGGCTAATTTCGGGGCGTATTTTGTGGCGTATTTGCACTCTAATACGAGCAAAATGCACGCTGAAATTACAGTAATCCATAGTTCTCATAGAACTATGTCAATTACTTGCAACGAATACCCGCTGCGAGTAATGCATGTCAATGGGGCCAATCAGCGCAACTCCCAAAGCAGCCAGCGTAATTGCAGCTGTACTGTACTCGCTGCAATTACGCCGTGTGAACATAACCTTAGATTAGCACTAGGGCTGGTATAGCCTCCTATTGGGAATAGTTCATTGTCCACCCATTGAGCTATAAGTATGGCTTTGTGGTTTTCAATAAATGATGTCCCATATTTCTGTGACTTCTTTGTTGTATTAGAGGCCTTAAGTTTTGCTGGATGATTGGTATATTTTAGCTACCATTTTGTGGTATAGTGCATTAACAATATGCATAAGCATCGATTAAGTATGTAATGAAGATATGATCATTATCACAAGGCAACTTAACCTATCTGAATATTGAGGGAAAACTTAGGTTGGGTTCTCATGGCAAAGACCAAATTCCGGTCCGATTTTCCAACTGGTGTTTTGCCTTTTTTGCACGTAGGGGGACGGCTTTTGTCCGCGGTTTGTAGATTCAAGCTGTCCCCCTTCGCACCCACATGTTCATGTTCTTCCTGAAACTGTCAAAAACTGTCTGGCGGAAAATCCAGAAAACGCAACAGCTGATCCTTTTTTGGATGCGTTTTTTCAATGCTTTATTTAAATCAACCTATCAAACTGCAATTTAAATATAATATAACCAATCAAACCCTTTTTTTACCTAGTGTCAATCAACTGTACATACACCTATGATTTTAGAACCCGCACCCCCCCCCTATTTTTTTTTTTTAAATCAACCAATATTTTTCAAAACCACCCATTGTAAATGAATTAATAACAATCATCTATAAACTAAATCATTTATAACGTAAATATTTATAAACTAAATATATATTTAGTATGCAAATATATATTTATATACATTTATATACTATTATATACATTTATAAACTAAATATAACCCAAACATAATATTCAAATTTTATATTTAATTGAAATCCAATGCGTTTTACGGAGGCGTTTTTGGCATCGAAAGCGGATCGAAAACGCACCCAAATGTTTGCTGCGCTTTTGGATCCACTTTTGGGATGCCAAAAGCGCACTCCATTATTTCCTATGGGGATTTCTCTTGCGTAAAACGCAAGAAGAATTGACATGTCAATTCTTAAAACGGATCCGAAAAGCGGATCGCGGAAAAGCGCACCGGC
Organism: Phyllomedusa bahiana; assembly: GCA_025379985.1. NCBI lineage: Eukaryota > Metazoa > Chordata > Amphibia > Anura > Hylidae > Phyllomedusa > Phyllomedusa bahiana. The sequence goes on along the minus strand of JAODAL010010737.1, from coordinate 74,234 downwards.
GATCACTCGTGGGAACAGCGATGCGCTTTTGCCATTGAAAGCAATGTTAATCACACTGACAATTGTTAGATCCGTTTTGCGGATCCGTAAAACGCATCCGTAAAACGGATCACAAAAACGTTGTGTGAACAAGCCCTAAAAGGTTAACAGTCGCTTTACAGATCCGGAAACCGTCTGTAAAACCAACTGAAAATCTGTGCCGTGGGGACGGGCCCTTATTGTTCTGTGTTTACACTGCATTTTTCTCCTGTGTTGAGAGGATATGTCAGTAACACTCCTAACATACACACAAAACATCTCCATAGGGGTCCATTAGTCAGACAGGATGAGGGCACTCTTTGGGCCTCTATGTGGTATACATCCGTATACTGACAAAAACAAATTATAAAATAGTGTAGTAGACTACGCTATATCCATAGATGGGATCCTTCAAAAGAACTGTGTGGCATCTATCACAGGAATCTGTTTAATGGCCATCACTATGAGCTTTTCAATAGCTTTTTAAGAGATATTTGTTAAGCAAATGTCATTATAGCCTATGGGTGATGTATGCATTAAATTGAAACCTAATGGTAGCATCACCCATAGCCTAAAATGACAATTAATGGATATCTCATAGAAAGACTCACACAGTATGCGTTAAACAAATCCCATATTAGTCTATAGGTTGTAGAGGATCTGTGACATCTCATGATGTGTATGTTTAAGTAAATACTGCTGTTCCCCATGTAATGATAATTCTACAATGTATTTCCATAGATCTCTATGTTGTGTGACTCCTCTGATATTCCTCCTATAAATTCATTACTAATCAGACAGCTGGGTGTTACTAGTTGGGAAGGGTGGTCCCTGCACAGTGTGACATTATCCAATCAGTGCTAACAGTCAGAATAGTAACACCCATCTGGCAGATTCAGTCGTACATTTCTAGGAGGAATAACAGAGAAGCAGCACAACACAGAGTTATAAGAGAAGATGCTCTAGAATTGGTATTTACCAGTGAAAACAAGCATTTAGTAAAACAGCCCTGTTAGGTTTCAGGGGTCCTTGTTTAGGATGCTAACGTTAGGCGTCTGTCACAGCCTCCATTTACATTAAATGGAAACTAAAAAAATAACCACAGTGTAAACCAAACCAAAACAACTAATGGGGCGCCGTTTGGTGACACCCCAGTAACTGCTAATATTGAAGGTGTTAGGGGTTGAAAGGACAGAGCCACAGTGTCACGGTCAATCACTGTTTGTCCCATTGTATTAGGCTGTACAGGATTTGTATACACCATGAAATCGAATTATCTGTAACGGCCGGGTAGTGGATCCTCTGGGCCACCGCAAGCGATGGTATAAGCCACACCAGGGAGCGGAGTCTAAGTAGGTCCCGGTTTTCACCAGAGCCCGCCGCAAAGCGGGATGGACTTGCTGCGGCGGGAGTCTACCAGGTCGCTACCCCTGACGTGACTTGCTTGCGGAGGCAGCCGAGGTGTAGCGTGGTACAGAATCGTCAGGCAGGCTCGTAGTCGAGGACAGGCGGCAAGGACAGGGCAGGCGGCAAGATTTGTGGTCAATAAACGTAGCAAAAAGGTCAGGGCAGGCGGCAAGGTTCAGAGTCGAGAAACGTAGGCAAGGGTCAGGAACACGGCAGAGACTAGTACACGGATAACGCTTTCTCTAGGGCACGGAGGCAACAAAGATCCAGCAGGGAAGTGACGTGGACACATACATTATATAGGGTCAGCGCCCGGCAATTATCCAATCACCGGCGCGCTGTCCCTTTAAATTCACATGAACGAGCGCGCACGCTAGGGGGCACGCGTGCACATTCCGGCTGGCAGGGGGAAAGCGCAGGACAGGAGCGTGGACAAGTAAGCAGATGGGACGGGTGCGCCCGCAACCGTAGCCCGGTCGGCGGCGCCCCCCGTCCCCGCCGGGCGCCTGGAGATGGGGTCACGGGTGCGCCCGCGACCCTTAGGCCTCGTTCACACGGCTTATTTCGGAACGGATTTGCCGCCGTACTTACGATCGTAAATCCGTTCCGAAATCAGTCTGAAATAAGTTACAGGCCATTTAATATTGGTTTTAATGGGAAATACGTGTCGTCGTTCAGACAACATGTATTTCCGTGCCATATTGCCGCCGCGTATTTGCGGCCGCAAAACGGCCGGAAAAACAATGTGCATGTCAATTATTGGCCGGATTTCTCAACGGATTTACGCCATATAATGAATGGGGATTGTAAATCCGTCGCGAAATACGTGCCACACTAAGTGACACTTATTTCCAACTGATTTTCAGCTGATTTCGGAACGTATTTATGATCGTCAATCTGACGTAAATACGTTCTGAAATAAGCCGTGTGAACATGGCCTTAGGGCGGGATGCGGCGCCACCCGTTACATTATCCACTTTTTTAGAAAAATAACTATCTTCTATTTTTACATTTGGATAGGATTACAATGAATTCTTATAGGCTTACAGCACTCAGTATATGTTCTCCGCACATTCATGAGCAACCAGCCATAGTCCTGACCTCTGATTCCTTTTTTCTGTGACTTATCGTGCACGGCACAAACAATGTAAACTGTGTAATGGGTGGGGTAGGAACTACCAGGGAGTGTTCACAAGGAGTTTTTTTTCTGTGTCGGTCCTTCTCAAGCTTAGTGCATGCCCCATTTCCCACCTCACGTGGAAAGCCTTGGGGTGCAGGAGGAAAGTGCTGTAGCTTCAAATGCTGCCCTGAGAAAAGACCAAGCCCATTTTGGGCACTGATCTCACAGAGCTGTTTCCAGTGTTGGGAGCAGGCTCGGACTGGCCCACAAGGGAACAGGGTAAACCCCCGGTGAGCCTCTGATCATCACATACTTGGTGTTGCTTTTCAACTGCATAAATATCCTTGGGAGAGGCAGAAAGGCAGAGAAAAAGATGCAGAAAGCAAGAGGCAGAGTACAAGGCCTCGTTCACACGGCTTATTTTGCCGAGGATTGGCGCCGTACTGCGCGCCGGATTTGCGTTGCAGTACGGCGCCAATCCGTCGGAGTCATTACGGTAATCCACTGCTCTCATAGAGAACAGTGGAATCCGTCGCTCCTCCCCGCTCGGCGAATCCGCCGCGGGGGGAGAAAGTGACATGCACATTATTTACGGCGCGTACGCGTCGTAAACAATGCATTGTCTATGGGGCCGGGGAGCGGCGCCCCCGCCGCGCTCTGGCCCCGCCCCCATCCCGCCCCTTATTCACGCCGGATTTGTGAGCGCAATACGGCTCACAAATCCGTCGGGAATAAGCCGTGTGAACACGGCCTAAGAGGAACGTACAGCAGCTGTAGGGAGGCCTCCAGAAAGAACTCCACCGATGGGTTCCAAGAATAAACTTCACAAGTGGGCCCCAGAATGAACTCCACTGATGGGTTCCAGAATGAAGTCCACAGGTGGGCCCCGGAGTGAAGTCCACAGGTGGGCCCCGAAGTGAAGTCCACAGGTGGGCCCCGGAGTGAAGTCCACAGGTGGGCCCCGGAGTGAAGTCCACAGGTGGGCCCCGGAATGAAGTCCACAGGTGGGCCCGCAGGAATCAAGGTGTCCACGGGATGGGCCCCGGAATGAAGTCCACAGGTGGGCCCCGGAATGAAGTCCACAGGTGGGCCCCGGAGTGAAGTCCACAGGTGGGCCCCGAAGTGAAGTCCACAGGTGGGCCCCAGAATGAAGTCCACAGGTGGGCCCCAGAATGAAGTCCACAGGTGGGCCCCAGAATGAAGTCCACAGGTGGGCCCCAGAATGAACACCACAGGTGGGCCCCAGAATCAGCTCCACAGGTAGGCCCCAGGTTCCCAAGTCCAACACTGGTCAGGAGATACACAGATCTTCTGATCCCCTGTCAGCAAATAGATGATGTAGAACAGCAAGAAGCCCACAAAAAATAAAGTACAGTACAAGAACTTTGGTAGAGATATTAATTAGAACATAGTTCCAAAATGTCCAGCTCTACAACTTCTTTAAAGGGGTATTTCAGGGAAAAAAAGCTCATTAGTCCATCGGGCTTGATAAAAAATAGAATTAAAAATAAAATTAACTTGTAAACCTTGTCAACCCCGCACTGTGGTCAACCCGGTAATCCCGGCAGATGATGAGCCTCCAGTCAATCACAGGCCACTGCGGTCACATGTGGTATATCTGCCACTTAGCCACTAATGCCTGTCAATGACTGGAGGGTCACGTGAAGACTAAATGTTGACGTCATCTTCCAGGATCACCAGGATGGCCGCAGCGCTGGAATGAGTGGGTTTACATGGTAAGTTTTTTTGTTTTTTTTTATCATGCGCCGACTGACTAACAAGCTTTTTTTAGCGGAACACCCCTTTAAGTAACTTAATGCGATGAGTGATGCAGATATTATACTTAAGTACCTGCAATAGCAAGTATTTCACTTTACCCCGGTAATCACCTTACGTATTGTGCCAAATGACTTCCAGGTCCGCAGTTTCTATTGATCTATGTTTAGTCCATTAAATGTGTTTTTTTTCTATCCGGGCGCATGAGTTTGATTGCTGGAGCAGAGCTCAGGCAGTTTTCATGCAGAATTCATCCCAAGCCAGATGCAGCACTGACTATTATCTGATTACACACGGCCTGATTTTATTAACCTTGCATTAATGAATGTATGAGACCATGCTGGGATCTGATTACACAATATGGAGAGCAGATAACAATGGTCTCTTAACACAAAGATTCTTCTCAACCTGATTTTTAGAAAAACATGGAATTTATAAGCAGGTTACATTTTGTTTTTTTATCTTATCCCTGAGTTTATTTAAAGGGGGTTCACTGGGAATATCAGCCATTTTTAAATTAAGATTAACCAGTGTTTGCCCAGTGTATGCAATAGTTCTGTCAGGGAGTTATGGACAGCTTAAAAGATCTGTAACGGCAGACTGCATGTTGATCCAGAGACATAAGCGGCGACATGTCCAAAAATTGCCGCCGCCGCCACAACAGTTCTTAGGCGCATTAAATCAGTGTAAAATCCGATCCTCTCAAAAATCTGGCATCATGTATACCTGGCATAGTAAACTTATAGCGCCTAAACAGGCGCATTGCGCAAGGCGCAGCGCATAGTGGATCATTGGAAGTGTATGTAATGCACCAATCGAGGCGCATTGCGTAATGGAGGCGCATAACGTATCATTGCTACTATATGTAATGCACATTAGGCACATTACGAAGTGTCGTCCCCACCATATAATGTGCCTAGTTTTGGTGTACGACAGTTCATTTACATCGAGAATATGGCATCAAAAGTGGTTTTGACAAAAAAACTGGCGCTTGCGTATTGGCCCATGTCGCCCGTGGTGTATAGTGTACATAGCAGCACGCTCCATAAATATTTCATATCTGGTTTGCTTCCTGGAATGTAGCCAATGTTACACAAAGATGGAGTTTTATTTCAGGCTTTTGTATACAGGAGACGAGCATACAGACCATGGACTCAATGTTCATACTAAACCGGAGCCATGTCAGCTAGTAGAGAAAGCAGCTGCTCTCCCTGGAAGCATTAAAACTAGATTATATCAGTGGAAGGGGAGTCGGCAGTGCACAGCTCATGTAGGAAGTCACGTGTGGTGAGCTGGCTGGGTGGGTATATAAGGTGTGTGATAGGCTGCCTGCACACATATCCCTTGTTGCTGTCATGGGTAAAAGGGGCGATTTATCAGTTATAAAAAGGGATGATTATTGGCTTTCAGGCCAAACGTGGCAGTATTTCTGAAATCGCGCAGTTTGTGAACTGTTCCTGTGCTGCTGTGGTGAAAGTGTTACATGAGCAGACGAATCACAGCATTGCAAGTAAGCAACGTGGATGCTGCAGAGCACCAAGTGCTATTGATGTGAGAGATGAATATCATCTCCAACGGGTGGACCGACACGCTACAGTGGAGCAGCTCACCACCAAAATGAACCAGGGGCTACCAGACATGTGTCTTAACACAACAGCTCAGTGAACCCAACTATGTATGTGGCTCTGAGGCAGACAGATGTTACTACACCTCTACTAATGAAGCTGCATCGACCGAAAAGTCTATAATTTTTACAGCAGTATTGGAACTATACCTTCACTGATGGGCAAATGGTTGCCTTCTCCGATGAGTCGTGTCTTCTGCTTCATTCAATGGGCGTTGGTGTGTCAGATGTAAAACATTAAAGATAAACATCCTGCAACCATTGCTGGAAGAAAACATACTGGTGGTGGCAGCATTATGGTCCGGGGAATGTTTTTGTGGCATTCTCTGGACCACTCATCCATGTGGAAGGATTTTTCTACCTATTAGTATATGAATCCATCCTTGCAGATTACACCCATACATGCTAATTATCTTTCCTGGGATGGATTTGACCTTCCAACAAGACAATGCGACATGTTCCATGGCTAAAAATATTGGACATTGGTTGATCAAGACTTCCAAGTACTACCAGGGCTCCCGAATTTCCTAGACTTGAACCCAGTTGAGCATCTGTGGAACCACCTAAATGATATTGTTGGATCTATGACCATATTAAGTCACTCCCAGCCCGTCTAGCTGCTGTCCTTGCTGCACACGGCAGTTACTCTAGATATTAGCTGGTGGTTATAATAATGTGACTCAAATGCATATACTTCTTCCTTGTCAGAATACGTGCCAAAAATGGTGTCTTTTTCTCTATTAGCTGAATTGCTCTTACATTGCAATGAAGAAATTTAGTTGCAAGGTTTAGATTATTCTCCAAAGTATGCATAGTTAACTATACTGAGCATATAAACTCACTAAGTGTAAACCTTCAGATACTAACATCATTAACGTTTACTATACTCAGTGTACTGAAATGGTGGTAGTATTTGAATGTATAAGATTAACAAGGCTCCTCGTATGGAATGTTTGAGTTTACTGATTCATCCATATGATGTCAGAACTACTGTGAGCTTTATGTAAAGGGATCAGCGAGGGAGCAGTATGCAATAGATATTCAGAGCCGTCTTAATAGCATTATGGGCCCCAGGGCAGAACACTGCAGTGGGCCCTGTCCATATACATGACTTCACACTAGGTCATGCCTCTAGCCACCCCAAACACACCCATATTATCACGCCACTTATGTCTGGACACCGGCAGCCTAAGGGTATGTTCACACGGCATAATTTCGGTGCGCATTTTCCGCATATTTGCGCTCTAATACGGGCGAGATGCGCGCCAAAATTACCGTAATCCATAATTCTCAAAGAGAACTATGGATTACGCCTCCTCTCTCCGCTCGTACAATACGATCGTATTTTACGAGCGGGGAGATAAGTGACATGTTAATTATTCGCGGCAAATACACGCCGCGAGTAACACGTGTCTATGGGGCTGGTGGGCTGCGTGTATTAGCGCGAGCTCCCAAAAGACACGAGATACTGTACGCACCGCAGTACATCGTGTGAACATACCCCAAGAGACTAAGAACCTTTGGCTCCCTTCTCCACCATGGTTTTTATTTGTTTTCACATCCTAAAAACACAAGTATTAAAATAAGCAAAGGCAACAATGGGATCCTGGGTATGTTTCTTGTACCCCAACTGCCTAGCGTGCCCATTGGAAAAGATGGCCCTGTAGATACTCCTATATCATTCAAGGCTGGTATGAGCGGGACAATGCCAATGGGCACCATAATGGTTGCAATGACAGCGATTGTCCAGTAAATGTATTTTTTTATTTTCTTAGATGTACCGCTGCCCTTTTAAAACTCATAATCACCGTGGATCCAGCGCTGCGCCGTCCTCACTCCCTGCCGGTCTTGTTTTCTTCTGGTCTTGATCTGAACAGGGCGTCACCGCTGCCGCCGCTGATTGGTAGTAAGTGCTTTGAAAGATGATGTCAGCCTATGGCAGGTCACAGTGGCGACATCCCATTGAGATCAAGACGGAGAGAAAACAGAAGACAAGCACAAGGATGGATGAATGGATCCAAGGTGAGAGAGTGGGCCTCATTTACGAAAATTGACTGAATGCAGGACCATCCTGGTTGTCTAAAGGATGTCTAAAATTAAAGCTGGCTTCTGATTGGTTGTTATGGGCAACAAGGACAATCTTAGAAAGTTTTCATAAATGGGCCCTATGTATGAAAACTGTCTAGCCGTAATACGGTCTTTGTCACCCATAGCGACCAATCAGAGCAGTCACGGAGGCCCCTGCAACCCTCGTCCCGGGTCGCAGGCGCATCCGTGCCCCGACACCGAGCGGCGCCCCGTCCCGCACGTCGGGTTCGGGGTCTGCTCATTCCCCTGTCAGTGCTGGCGTTCACTTACCCGGCCACGCTCCTGCTCTGTCCGTCTCTGTCCCGCGGCGCGCGCGCCGGCATAGTGAAATTTAAAGGGACAGTGCGCTGGTAATTGGTCATTGCCGGGCACTGTTCCTATTTAAGTCCGGCCTCTTCCTGGCAGCCTTGCCGGATCCTTAGTGCTCATGCCTATCGAGAAAGCGTTCCAGAAAGCCTTGTCTTGTCTACCGTGTACTGATCCCGCTTGCTTACGTTTACTGACCACGAACCTCTGCCGCCTGCCCAGACCTTCCTGCCTGTCCCCGACTACGAGCCTGATTGCCGATTCTGTACCTCGCCTACCCTTGGCCGCCACCGCAAGCAAGTCCCGCCAGTGGAAGCGACCTGGTAGATTCCCGCTGCAGCAAATCCATCCCGTTTTGCGGCGGGCTCTGGTGAATACCGGGAACTACTTCCGCTCCCTGGTGTGGGCTTCCACCATCGCTTGCGGTGGTCCAGCGGATCCGCTACCAGACCGTTACAAGAGCTCAACCTTTATTTAATATAGTGCTCTGGAAAAATAAGAGCGGAGTTCTGATTGGTTGCTATGAGCTCTGATTGGTTGCTATGAGCTCTGATTGGTTGCTATGAGCTCTTGTTGGTTGCTATGCACAACAAGGACGGTCTTAGGGCTTGTCCCCATGGCACAGGTTTTCAGTCGGATTTATAGACGGTTTTCGGATTCGAAAGCCATCTGTAAACCGGGTGTCAACCTTTTACATTGTTAAATAGAAAATCCGTGCAGTAGTCCCCACTGCACGGATTTTCCACCAGATGGTTTTTCATACCGCCGGCATAACGAAAATCTTAGAACATATTCATTCTTCCGCCCCCGGTTTTCGGGCAGAACATGAACATGTGGGTGCGAAGGGGGACGGCTTGAATCCGCAAACTGCGGAGAAAAGCCACCCTCTGCATGCCAAAAAAAGACCAAATAGCGGTATTTGGTCTCTGCCATGTAAACGCGCCCTTACTGTTTGACCTTTTTCATACATAAGGCAGCATATGTTTTTAAGAGGGCAGCATTATAGTAAAAATTTTAAGTTTACCTGGACAGCCCCTTAAATAACTGTCAGCCAATGTCCATTACGGTAGCAATCTTGCCGACCAAATAGATAGATGAATATAATATTCAGCAGTGACACTGTCATCTTATCTTCATCTACTCATCAATACTGCAACATATTCTAGTATTTTTTCTTAGTCATGTCTACCTCCGTTCATTTACAGTCCGGCGTGGAAGGAGTTCCTCTGGCAGACACCAAGTTCTTGTACTCCGAATGCTTTCCAAAACAAACTAGCCCTCAGGCATGGCAGTAATTACTTATTAATGGAATGGAAACTTCAAGCCTATATATTTTGATGTAATCAGCTTAATAGCCTGCAGTACGGCGAAAAAGCGGATGTGTGTGTCTGCCCGGCACTGCACCGAGAGCAGTAAAGACCAGTCTGATGCTGATTGCTCTTGCAATTGGCACCATCACAAAAAGTGCTGTGGAGCAGAGTCTCATATTGCTGAGAATTGTGATTCCAAAGAACAAGGGGATCGCATAGTGGCCAATACTCTTGTCTTCTGCCAGCACAAGGAATGAGTTAGACCTAGGGGAAAAAGGAAAACTTTGGGAGACTTCTGAGTATTCTTTAGATAATCTTTTAATCTGATCCTCCTGGTAGAGATTTTATCTCTAATCAGGATACAAAAGAAGAAATTATGGCAACTTAATTCGATATATTCATTAACTCTGACAGTGAGCACTAAACCACTTAATGGGAACTGTTTTTTTTTTTTCCTATTTTGCTTTTTCTGTAGATTTGTTGCACAGCACAAGGGATTTTTAGAACGTATACAGTAAGGCTGGGTTCACACGGCTTATTTGCGGGGTATAATTACACCCCGCGATTACGCCGTGTGGACGGGGGTGGGGCGGGAGCAGGGGGCTGGCACCTCGCCGGCCCATAGACTTGCATTATCAGCGGCATATATACGCCGCTGGTAATTCACATGCCACTTATCTCCCCCCGCGGCGGATTTGCCGAGCGGGAAGATGAGACGTAATCCATAGTTCTCTAAGAGAACTGTGGATTACTGTAATGACTGGGATGGATTCCAGCCGTAATTCGCACACTACGGCCCGTAATTACGGACTGAAATACGTCCCATTCTAAGCCGTGTGAACAAAGCCTTAGGGAATGTTCACACGGCTTATTTGGATGCTGATTTTTCAGCACTCAACACAGCATCAAAACGTCGCCTGAAACGCGCTTCATCAGAAGAGGTTTTAGACGTTTTTTTGATGCGTTTTTGGGTGAGGTTTTGAACGAGGTTTTCAACACTGTTTTCACTCATACAGATTAATATCCAGGGCAAAAAAATGCATCTAAAAACACCCTGAGGTTTTGGATAAGGTTTTGAAACTTTCCATTGATTTCTATGGGGATTTTTATCTCTGAAAACGCTTAAAGAATTGACATGACGCTTCTTTTTCAGCTCCCAAAACAGCATCCAAAGAAGCACCTAAAACGTGGTTAAAAACTTGTTGTGTGTGAACAACAAAGCTGTTTTACATAGGAATCAATGAAAATGAACCATGGATGTTTTTATGTTGTTTTAGGAGCGAACCGCTCCCAAAACAGTGTCAACATCAGCTGTGTGAACATACCCTAAGGCCTCTTCTCCACAGCACTGGTTTTTGGTCGGATTTTTAAGCGGGTTCAGTAGATTTAGGCCCGGTTCACACGGCTTATTCAAGCCGTATTTGCGGGACGGATCCCGCCCGCAATACGGCTAGAATAAGGGGCGGGGGCGCTGCCCGCCGGCCCCATAGACTTTCATTATCCACGGCGCGTATTCCGCCGGGATAATGAACGTCACTTTCTCCCCGCTCGGCGAATCCGGGAGGAGAGATGGAATCCATAGTTCTCTATGAGAACTGTGGATTACCGTAATGGCTGGGACGGATTGCAGCCGTATTGGAGCGCAGTACGCGCGTAATACGGCTGCAATCCGTCCCTGAAATAAGCCGTGTGAACGGCCCTTTAGAATCCGCAAAAATCTAGCTGTAAACCAGTGCCCATAGACTTCAATAGAAAATCTGAGCTCTAGCCTACACAGCCCGGATTTTCTATTGTCAGATTTCTAACCTGCCGGTTTATTGAACAAGTTCTATAATCCGCTGTATTATGGCGGATTCTAGTACAGTTCAATGTATTAGAGACGCCCGAAAATCCGAAAACCGACCGCAGAAGCCACGGCAAAAACCGCAGTACAGCGATGATAAAATTCTGTCGGATTTCCGAAGGCATTTTAACATTGCTGTGTAGACATAGCCTCATAGATGAATGGCAGCTGTCATATTGATTATTTTATACATATATCTGTTTGAATGCAAAAGCTTTAGGCAAGTGCTAATAGTTTATTTTCAATAATTTACAAAATGTAACGTGAATGAACAAAAAAGAGGAATCAATCTGAAGTAAATATTGGGTGTGAGTGCCCTGTGCCTCCAAAACTGGAGGTAATGATATGGCCCCGCAGAGCCCCGATCTCAACATCACAGAGTCTACCTTGGATGAAGAGACACAAGGATCTTAGCAAGCCTACATCCACAGAAGATCTGTGGTCAGTTCTCTAAAATGTTTGCAACAACCTCCAAGTCAAGATCCTTCAAAAACTGTGTGCAAGCGTAACTAAAAGGTGTACCCGATGCTGTTTTTGAAGCAGAAGGCAGTTACACTAAGGGTATGTTCACACGGTGTATTGTGGCACGTACTGTATGCACCACAATACTCTGGGTGTTTTAGAAGTATGTGCTTGACACCGCGTACTTCTGAAGCGCCGAGGGGAGGGGACACATTCAATGCTATTATCCACGGCATGTAAATATGTCACTTCTTTCTCCCGGCGTATTGTATGCTGGGGAAGACGGGCTTAATTAATACATCTCTATGAGAGCTGTGAATTGCCACAATTGTGGGGCTCATTGCAGCGCAATTGTGCGCCAAAATATGCTTCGCAATTACATCATATGAATATACCCTAAATATTCATATAATTGTGATTTCTCTTCATCTATATATACACACATATACGTTATATAGATACATATATGTATGTATCAAAACAGTGCCATCTAGTGGAAAAAATATTATCTACAGCAACTATACGATAAATACAGTATATGAGATATGAGATGAGACATATCTCAAGAAGTTAGGGATATTTTGCTTTTGGTTGACATTTCAGGATGGTCTGCGTGCTAGATGACTGGCAAGGGTAACTGACCAGTACCTGACCTGGCTGATGCATAGCACTTTCCTTGATGTCTCCAGCATTATTGGCGACCATCATTTCTGCTCAGAGTGAATCGAGTTTTATCACTGAACCGCCCTGACAACCACTGATCCCGGGTCTTTTGTCGACTATACTGTCTGGGCCCGGTGGTTTGCTCCGGTTCCCTGGCCGGTCGTCTAGAATGCAGACCACACTGATGTAACACCTGGTACCTCTCACCTCCCTTAAACCTGCCAGGAATTGTGCGGCATTTATCATCCGGTTCCGCAGGGCATTGTTTACAATGAAACGGCCCTCAGTGTGTGATGGAGCCAAAGGACGTCCACTTCTTTGTCTTTCTTTGACTCCTCCAGTCTTTCTGTATCTTTGTTACAACCTGATGACTGTGACACTCTAAGCTCAGTGGTCACTTCAGTCTGAGAGCATCCTGCTTGAAGTCTCACAATGGCGAGGTACTGTTGATCAATTGTAAGGTGATTTCTTGGCATCATGATGTCAAAATGTGAACAGCAGGATGAGGAGGTCTCTTTAAATCCCAGTTCAAATTTATCCCCTGAATTTATTGGGTGATTCAGAGATCAAACACCTGTTGGTAATTTTGCCATTAAGCTCCTTGTTAGGGATCAGCAAGCTCTACAAAAAGTACTGAAACACTCAATTGTTGGATATATGCAACTTAAGTTAGGAGATAATCTCATTTAGTGCATTCAAGAAAAAGATTCAAGAAATGTTATGTTCATCCTGTAATTTCAACCGAAAACCAAATATCCCTAACTTTTTGTGAGTAGTGTATATACATATATAAATATGTGTGTGTATACATATATATATATATACATGCACTACATGTTGACATAAAAGCCTCAGAGAACAGGGATATGGCAGCGCTTCTCTCCGTTGATTTTTATGGGGGTTCTGTAAAAGCTGGCCGAGTGTGGGTATATTTAGAACTCCCATAGACATGAATAAGGGAGTGCTGCAGAGCGCGCCCATCTCCCTGTTCTCTGAGGTAAACAAGCTACGACCTATACTCGGAAGAGATTTTGCCAAAACCCCCTTAATCACTGGAATTTATTTGGTTTGAGCATACAGTGGAGAGCTACATTGAATATTCCTCTTGTCATTTTTTCCGGGTATATATACACACCCACCCGCCAGCTTCTGCCATGTATACTATTGGCATCAGCCACATTTTACAATTAGCAACTCCGACTCTCTTTTCTAGTTGGTACAAATCTGCAAATGACCCTTCTAAGCATATGATAAATGCGGTTGTTTGATGTCTGAACATTGCAGCTCCGCCAGTGTGATTCCATTTCACAGTGAGATAATAGCGTTTTTGCTTTTCACACTCATTTTCCAAATGCAATTCTGAGTTGAAGATGATGTAAGGCATTATCTCACTGTGAAATGCAGTCCGGTTGGCACCTTGTATTCCATCTTCTCCATGTCATGGGTGTTGCTCGTAAACCTGTGAGGAGCTCTGATCACAGCAGAGGACTCGTTTTTGGGATGCTGTGTTAACAGGGAAAGGTCTGACAAGGTTTGGAGAGTTCAGTGCAGGAAAGCGGGTTTAGATGATAAACATTTATAAATAGACCATAAATGAATAAAGGGAAAGCTCGGGAACAGAGACGGCGTTTAATTAGTCCCCAGTGATCCACACACCTGGAGACAGGGCTCGCTATAGTTGCAGCTGTGGAGGGTTGCAGGTTTTGCAATATCCAACCGCATATATTTCAAGATTTTTGCAGAATACTCAGAAATTGAAGCAATTTATCATGAATTAGCAAGAAATGGAAAGAAAGTTGGAACTGAATCAAATCTGAGGGAAACATAGAACTCTTTACATACTAAGGCATCAGTTTAACTGACCAAAAAGATGGGATTCAGCAATTTTCTAAGACTTTCATGGCTGTAAATTATTGATCCTAGAACATCTTTATGCATCAGAGGGAGAAATGAGTGTTTAGGTTGTTTTGTAACACCCTCAAAATGTCACGGACATCCTGTTAGGATTGGTTTGTTCAGCATCTTAGAAAGTCTATGCAAAGATTGCAGCCATAGGACTAGATTTAGGCTTGTACATGCATTGCATTTTTGCTTCTTTTTTTTAAACAGCATCAGAAATGCAACAGTGTAACCCAAATTTCTCTTGTGCTCAAAACTAGAATTAATTACAAAACCACTTGCATAAAAAAGCACGCATTTTTAGAAAAACAAATGCATTTACTACATGCAATTTTATGCAGTTGAGAAAAGCATGCAGTAACGCATACAGCAACGCAACGTATGAATGCAGCCTTAGGGTATGTTCACACGGCGTGTTAGATCCATTTTTGGATCCGTTGTGGATACGAAAAAAAAGCATCCAATATCGCTGCGTCAATCGCATCCAACATGCAGGTGCGTGTTTGGATGCATCTTGGCTGCAGCAGGAAAGCACCTTATAGTTTTAAACAGGTAGGTGCCGCAAGCAGGGCCGGGACAAGGCATTTTGGTGCCCTAGACAAGTACGGCCCTCCTAAAAAATGGTGCCCTTCTTTCCAAAAAATGGTGCCCCCTGCACTACTTCCTCTCCCCCTCTGCACCAGTTCCTCATCCTCTCTGCACCAGTTCCTCTCCCCTCTGCACCAGTTACTATCCTCCTCTGCACCAGTTACTATCCCCCTCTGCACCAGTTACTCTCCCCTCTGCACTAGTCCCTCTCTGCCCTTCACCATTTCCTCCCCCACTTAGGAAGTACTCACCAGTAAGAAGAGCTGCCCATCTTCTTACTTCCATCCTGAGTGTTCGGGAGAGGGGGCCGGAGCTGCAATCACTTCCCCAGCATGCACTGCTCTGGCAGCTTCCTGCCAGAGCAGTGCCATGTGACAAGAAGCTGTCAGACCAGCGCAGGGAGGTGAGGAGAATATACAACCTCCCCTGAGCACTACAATCTGCTGCCCCTGCTCCCTCCCTGACCCCGCAGGGAGGGAGCAGGGGGGTGAAGGTAAACTGCTGCCCCTCCTGCTCTATGAAGGTGGCAGCAGTGACTGGCCGGCACCTGCTATGTATACCTGCGCCCCCTAGTGTCAGGCAGAGGTAGGCGCCCTAGGCGATCTCCTTCCTCTGCCTACCCATCGTCCCGGTCCTGGCCGCAAGACCTGGTAAAATAGAAGTGAGCACCTTATAATAGCAGCATGGCCATCATTTATTTGGAAAACCCAAATAAATTCTAGTTACAGTTTTAGAGTATACAGGTTATCACCAATTCAAATCATGTTTTGAACCTCCATTGATGGTATCTGTCAAGATACTATGTTTACTCTATTTCACAATCATATTTAGCATGACATGTCTGGTACACAAAGAGTATATGATCAGGATATAGATATAGTCCAAAAGAGACTACATTTGCCCTGTGGATTAATAGATATCCCCAATGGAAACCAAAAGAAATTGTTAATGGGGTTTTACCATGAAGTAAAAACCCCTGCATTGGCCACTCACAGCTAGCCGTGCATGTGAATGAGGAGGGTGGCGTTTGCGTCCGTCCTTTCCATTCACTTCTATGGGTGCTCCTGAATATAGTGTGTGTGCTCAGGTATATTTGGAAGCTACCATAGAAGTGAATGGAAAGGACGGACACAAACGCCACCCTCCTCATTCACATGCACGGTCGGTTCACAGCTTGCTGCAGGGTTTACTTTGTGCTAAAACCCCTTCCCAACATAAACTTTTATGGCAGTGTGATAGGTGCATGTCCCAGCTCTGGGGCCCGCTCCTGTCTTGGGAACTGGCCCCGAAAAGAGTTGGCTCAGAATGGAGATCTGCTCATACTAATAGAAAGGTAAAATCCAGAACCGAATTATCCATGTAAAATCTTCAAACTTATATTTATCAAAACATTAAAACCTAATCGTAATGTATTTCTGTGCACCTTAGTCCACACAACCAGGTGAAGATTTGTATTCATTCAGGTGAGCTGGTTCTTTTGTTTTTTTGTTGCATTTGTGCACGACTCTCCATTTTATTCTAAGGGAGTAACGAGTACAGGTGAGTGTTGTACTGGTCTGTACTCCCATAGAACAGAATGGAGAGTTGTGTACAAGGGCAACCAGCCGACACTTTCAGGGCTCATTTCTGAGATAGTTGCAGGTCCTTGAGGTGAGATCCACACCCATCAGACTTTGATGGCATATCTATAGGATAAGCCATCAAAGTCTATGGTTGGCACACCCTTTGAGGCCGTATCTGTAACTACCAGTGTATTTTTGTAGTTATCAAACCATGGCACGTGGGACATAGGTTTACTGTGAATAGCAGCACATTGTTAGGAACATATTACAGGCAGTCCCCGGGTTACGAATGGGATAGGGACTGTAGGTTTGTTCTTAAGTTGAATTTGTATGTAAGTCGGAACAGGTATATTTATTTAATATGACTCCAGCCCAAAAGGGTTTTTTAGTCTTGGATAGTGCAGGGAAGGGTTTTTACAATTGTTTTGTGGTCTGTGCCCCTGCTAAGTAGATTTCACCTCATGTGCTGCTGTGGCATGCTGGAACTTGTCATTCTACAGTTACTATCTGCTGTGGAACATGGAACTACAAGTGACAGCATGCCCCATAAGTCTTCGTTTGTAACTAGGGGACAGATGTAAGTCGGAACGTTGTAAGTCGGGGACTGCCTGTACTAGAACTGCCTGCTATATATGCAGTTACTATTACCATTAATCACAAAGGATTCTTTGGCTCGAAAACTAAAATATATTAAGTTACTAATGAATAAACAATTCTAAGTATTACATCTTGTTCTTAAGATCCTATACTTGTATCAGTGAGATCTGTACCAATTATTTCCAAGAAGTGCAGAACCCTAAGGCCCTGTTTAAACTTGCAGGATTTTGTATCTTTATACATATGAAGTGGTATTTCGACCTGGAAAGGGAACTACCCCTCTTACATAAGCTGCTTTATGGATGACAAATATTATTTTGCACATAGGATTTTCAGTGATACTCGTAAAGGGATTTTCCCATCTCTTAAAATCCTTTCTGAGGCTAGCTCATTGCTCGCTAGGAACCAGCCTCAGGGAATGGGAACATGGCCACACTTGCGCAGCTCTCTCCCGTTCACGTCTATTGGAGTTTTGAATATACCTGAGCACATTCATTCGTGTAGATTTGGAGCTCTTATAAAAAAAATTAAAGAGAATTGTGCAAGTGCGGCCATCTTGACACTCTCTAAGGCCGGATTCTAGCGAGCTTCGAGCTGGCCTCAGAGGATTTTTGAGGTGGGAAGACCCCTTAAATCTGCAAATACCAGATATTATGCATTTCCAACAGAGTACATATAGAACAAGACTAAAAACATGCTCTATCTCTAATATGCACAGAAACTGGAAGGAAAGTTTATATGAACACTTGGATATATGGAACTTTATTTGGATGTCAATGAGTCAGCATCAAAGCCTAAATAGACTAGAAGTTTAGGGGGGTTTAGGTGTCACCTAAGGGGTAATATGGTTATTAGTAAGTAGCTTTGAACAGAAAATAATATATATTTTGGACCCTTGCATTTAAAAAATATAGAATAAAAATGAAAACATGATCTCTCTCTGCTATGCACAGAAACTGGAAGGAAGGTATATTTGAACACTTGTATATATGGAACTTTATTTGGATGTCTATGGGTCAGCATCAAAGCCTAATTGCTTATAGTCATTTTATAACGGGTGGCCCCGCGTCCCTCTCCTCCGTTCCATCCAGTTACCTGACCACGCTCCTGCACTGCTCTCTTCCCCTGCCGGCCGGAATGCGCGTGCGCGCCCCCTAGCGCGAGCGCTCGTTCATGTAAATTTAAAGGGCCAGCGTGCCGGTAATTGGATAATTGCCGGGAGCTGACCCTATATAGTTTATGGATCCACGTCACTTCCCTGCTGGATCTTTGTTGCCTCCATGCCTTAGAGAAAGCGTTGCTATTTGTTCCTGCCTCTACCGTGTTCCTGACCTCCGTCTACGTTTCTGGACTCTGAACCTTTGCCGCCTGTCCTGACCTTCCTGCCTGTCCCTGACTACGAGCCTGCCTCACGATTTTGTACCGCGCTACACCTCGGCTGCCTCTGCAAGCAAGTTTACGTCAGGGACGCGACTTTAGAAACCCGCCTCAGCAAGTCATCCCGCTTTGGCTGTCGGGCTCTGGTGAAAACCGCGATCTACCTAGATTCCGCTCCCTGGCGTGGCTTACACCATCGCTTGCGGTGTTCCAGAGGATCCACTATCCCGGCCGTTACATCATTTAGGCTTTGATGCTGTCCCGTAGACAAAATATATATTATTTTCTGTTCAAAGCTACTTACCAATAACCATATAACCCCTTAGGCTACACCTAAACCCACCTAAAATAATAGTCCATTTAGGCTTTGATGCTGACCCATTGACATCCAAATAAAATTCCATATATCCAAATGTTTATATAAACCTTCCTTCCAGATTCTGTGCATAGCAGATAGATCATGTTTGCAGTCCTTTTCTATATTTTTTATATGCAAGAGTCCAAAATATATATTATTTTCTGTTAATAGCGACTTCCCAATAACCATATAACCTCTTAGGCTACACCTAAACCTCCAAAGCGTCCTGTGCCTCGAAGAATTGATATTGTGAAAATAAATCAGGTACTAGTGACAAAATGTATATTTCTCCATAGTAAACGCTGACGACATATGATTTAATTTGGGTATCAGAGAGAAAGGAAGTAACTCATTTGTTATTCTAATTAATGGAAATTGGTATCGACGACGGCCTTGGACATAACTAAATGAAAAGAGAAATAGCACACGACCTATAGTGACAGCTTTGTTGTACAACCTGAGGAACATACTCTTAGTAGATGTGGTTGAAATCTACAAAAAAGGTCATGATATCTGTAATCTGTTATCAGAACTATTTTATGAGGAATATAGCTGTTAGTTGAATTTCTCTCTTTATTAGAAACTTTCTGATAATAATACAGTAGGATATTACTATTCATGCAGTTTCTAAAGATGAGTGTTAAGACTTCATAGATTCCAAATAAATATAGGCTACGTGTTTTACTGAGTGTATAAGGAATTTTGAGGTCCACGCTCTGTTATTTACCAGGTTACGCATCTGTGTAGAACGAGTACCCCTACTTTTGTTAGGTGTAGGTAGACTGATGTCTCTGTTATGGTTTCCTGCATCAACAAGTAGGCAGCTCTCGACACTCCCTCCCACTCACCAATGATCTCTTGCTCCAAAATCCATGAACCACTCTATTAACCGAGGCAGCACAAGCTGCGCATTCATCCTGAGCTTTCGGTTGCCAGAGAAAACAAACCATAGAGAGAGCTAAAAAATATTGTTTACAGGGACTGGACTGACTGTGCTGTTCTCTGAATTATCTGAGGCCAAGTAAGGTGCACAGAATTTAGAGGTCACTCCTTGTCATTAGACTTAAGACTATTCTTGTGCATATAATGCCTTGTACAGTAAGGCTAAAGATTTTTGTGTTTGATATGAGAGCTACAGTTTAATGATGTGTAAGGGGCCATTCATTTGCTATTTGATATGATTTAAAAGTCTTGTCAATCCAAGTTCTATTGACGCGTTACAAATAAGACAAGGCTTTTTCTTGGAATTCTAGTTAACATGATGGATATTTTTATAATCTATCAATTACAGACTACTTTAGTATCTCTGATGAATGAGCCAAACAAGTTGTGGAGCTAGATCCATGACTTAATCTGACCATATATATTAGATTACTGTTGACTGAACCCATTGATTTTTTTTAAGGCCGATTGGACCAGCCAAGCATCTAAAGCAGGAGCGGGGAACCTCCTGTTTGTGCTCCTCAAAATCCTTTTGATATGCTACTGCACATCAGAATGGGGGAATGGACATTACATTATGAGGGAAAGGAGACTTGGTGCATTGCATCTAAACTTTGTATGTGGTGGGGACTATATTCAGGACTTCAGGGCCAACTCTAGTCCATGCCACTGCTTGGAAGGGTAGGCATGGACATCACAACATCTGGGGAACAAACACTTGGGTGCATTGCATTTAAACTCAGGAGTGGGGTGGTGTGCCATGGAGGCATCAGTCATTTCAGTTACAACTCTTGTCTTCTGCCTTAACGCTCCTGGCATGGACAAGATTTGCTGCTGATGTATTCATCTTTTCAGCAAGGTGCATCTTCACTTATGCTCATCACAGAGAGAAGTTGTTCCAGCCATCACATTAGGGGTGAGTTAATTAAATGTTTATCAAACAACATGGAAACCTCTAAGAAACGTTTATGCTATCTGCAATACATAAAAAAACTTTGAGATTCTTAGTTCACATGTGTTGATCAAAAAATGTTTAAGCCAACCCCGACTTACAACGGGATCTCAAGGTGGGTGGTCCTACTCTATTTTTACCTCTCATTTGAGTCCAATTCAGACTTCTCATTTGGGTCAACAGACCTCCATAATCCAGCGAGAAAAAAAGCACCAACCTGATAAGCATACTGCACTGATCTAACAACCTGTGGAGGTGGGCGGGGTGCAAGAAACCAAAATGGAGGCATCCATTCCTCCCTATATGAATTAAAAGCAATATATGCCAAATGCAACGTATAGTTCTGCACAAAAAAAACATTTCTGAAAAACACAATGTGAACCTGGGTGCCGCTTGCATGGTTGTGGCATATATATATACACACATTCCAATACCAGTGGCACACCATCAGCTAAAAGGGCTATCAAACAACATGGAAACCTCTAAAGAAGTGTTTATGCTATCTGAAATACATGAAAAAAACTTTGAGATTCTTAGTTCACATGTTTTGATCAAAAAATGTTTAAGCCACCCCCAACTTACAATGGGATATCAAGACAGGTGGTCTTACACTATTTTTACCTCTCATTTGAGTCCAATTCAGACTTTTAATTTGGGTCAACAGAGCTCCATAATCCAGAGAGAAAAAAAGCACCAACCTTGTCAGGGGTGGCTTAAACACATTTTGATCAAAACATTTGAACTAAGACTCTCAAAGTTTTTTTCATTAATTGTTTGACCTAAGATAGCAGGATGATTTTTAAGTTGATATTTTTTCACTCATAAATGATATAATAAATATCCCAATGGCCTTTGGCAGGTCTCCTGACTCTCCCTCAACAGAAGATGTTGGGGGAGATAAGGATCAAGCTGTTGGATTTCAGAATGCCCAAACCTTCAGCTCTTCAGCTCTGAAATGCATATCCAGAGATGTCTGGTTGTGGCTTACGTCCTTTTCCCCATTCAAAACACCTGAAATGCTTGGTCAAACTGAGCATGCATGTATTTGGAGGAGGGAGGGTGGCAGAAGAAGTAGCTGCTAGCCAAATACTTACCAGCTATCTTAAAGGGGTTTTCTCATCACAAGGTTTCGCAGACTTGAGCTGTTTCTGTCTCTTATAGCTTCAAATCCAGGGGTGGGTCTCTCCTCCCAGTAGATGGGTCTCTCCTCCCAGTAGGCGTGTATTCCCTCACTGAAGACTGGTGACATCATCATTCTGTGTGAGAAGTGGAAGGGAGAGGATGTCACAGCTCTGCAGACCTCCAGCAATGGTCAGTTATCATGATAATGGTAGAACCAATAAAAACTTCAAAAACTTAAATATTTCTCATTTAAAAGAAGACACATCTCACTGACATTTTTTTTTTTTTTTTTTTGCTCGCTCTGGTTGTCGGCGTCTCCTGCTCCTCGAGGTGGGAGCGATCAATGGACTGATGCGTTGAACGGCATGGATGGCCGCGACTAAATACTGAGTATCCTATACATTGTTGCATTGCCTGACACTCTATATTGTATGGACTAATGTCAGTGAGATGTGTCTTCTTTTAAATGAGAAATATTAAAGTCTTTGAAGTTTTTATTGGTTCTACCATTGTCATTTGCAAGCATTGTTAGCAGGCCTGGAGAACCTGCCTTTGAACCATACAGGACTCAGTATATAATTTGCCTACGATTGGGGACCGACTCCTATATATACAAATGGTCAGTTCTCATGCCTGGAGAGCTGCCACCTCCCTCCACAAGCTCGTAACCAGAACACCTGTATTGCTGTAAAGAGTTATATATACAGCCTGAACTGATTAAACAAATGTGAGAAATGCACTCTGTTCCCCCTCTGTTATCAGGCAGGAGGTAGAGGGGGAGCAGACTGTATAAGGCTGTGTTATATGGGGGGAGAGTGAATCTAGCAGCTAGAGACTCAGTAATTGCCCAGATCCTTCAGCTGGGAGATGAGCATAGAGGAGCTCAGACAGCTCTTATTACACAGCCAGCACTGAAAGCTGTTTCACTTTCATTTTTACACAGCTCAGATGAGAGTAAGCACAGAATGTAGGCAGCCAATCCCAACAGGGCTGAACTAAATATCAGCCAGCCAATCACAGCAAAGTGGGCATGGCCCGACCTCAGGCTGCTGATTTATTCTCTAGACACACACAGATTTGCTCATATCTGCTATACTAAATGATTTAGGCAATGCAAACCAATTGCAAAAGTGCTTATTTTTACTGTCACCATCATTACAGACATGATCTCTGTAGCAAGAAAACCCCTTTAAAGGGGTTGTCTCATTACATTGATTCATCTTCAGTCCTGTTTTCTTGATTTCATTTTGAATTCAGGGGCATGTTTACTGGCTTCTACTAGGCTGCGGTAGGAGCCAGGTCTGTAGCTAGAGTAGCCATTGCTGGCAGTCTATTATGAAAGTTTGAACAGGTCTGTAGCTATAGTGACCTGAGGAGCTGATGCAGCCCATACAAGAGGGGATATCTCAGAATAGGTAGGACACTGTTAAGGGACATATATTGCAAAGTGTCTTGTTCATTCAAGATCTTTAACATAGAAAGTAATCCTTGTAGTGAGACGACCCCTTTAAATGGATAACTTTAATCACATTGGGATACCAAATATTTTTCAGGGCAGTCAGTGGTTACAGGCTATCCAGACTGTTATAGACAATGTGATTCAATATGTTCCATAGATAAAGAAATAGATCAAAGTTACTTTAATCACAAAATATAAAGAAATGTGGTACTATGAATGTTCTGTCGGGCGATTGATGTCCTGGTTCACCATAGCCATTGTGCCCAATGAGTCAAAATTGAATTGGCTAAGATCTGGGGACCCTAAAGGTCACTCTGTAGGACCACAGTGACCAATGATGCAACATGCAACACTATTTCTTATGTATGGAGAATTATGACTCACTCCTTGTACAATTAGTTTATTTCCATTGACTTTACAGTTAGTGCAGTGATGTTCCAATTTTTCTGTCATAACAACATATTTACAGGCTGAAAGGTTTACTCTAACCTTATCCTTGTCTGGCCAGTACAGGTCGTGTTTTCAGGTTATAACTTCATAGAAAACATTAAAGGGTAACTTATTTAGTTATTTCTGGAGTCATGACTTATATTGACAGATGAATGTCAGGATTCTAAATTTGAAGGGTGTTTCTGTTATCCAAAATTTAAGAGGTAAAAAAACTAAATAAATCAGAAAATACCAACTATATTTCTGTAAAACTGATTAATTAAATTATTATCCTAATAGTATTTTTTTTAATATAGTATCCAGTAAATGTAGTTAATAAGCATTAGCTCTCTTCACACTATCCACATGGCTTCTAGTTATCATACTAGTAGAAGTAGTAATTTGACAAATCTGTTTTTGGCTGATTTAAACTTAAATTGGCAGACCCTATTGAATTGAAAAAGGTCTATCATGGTTTCTATTAGGTTTTGCATTGTTCTTGCCATAAAAATACTGAAACCCCTAGTGAGCCTTTAACAAAGGTTCTAAGCATCAGTGTGAACAGACTCTGATTCTTTCTAAATTCTTTCATTTTGGGTTGTTTTTATGCTAAGTTTCCAACCAGTTATTTCAGTCTGTAGACAAAGGTAAATAAAGACAATTACCAAATACATTGATGTTCCGATTTTGCTTCCTTTAAGAGCTAGAGTAGTTCTCATCTCCTGCTTGTGTATACAAGTTTCCCTAGGTTACCAATCTCTCTCTCCCTACTCTTGAGGTGGTCAGGATGGTATAGTTACACCCGGTTGTGTCTTATTAGCAGGACAGGAGCTTGTTTGTTTCTTACTGACAACTCTTTAGAGCAGCCCTCAAGGCCCACCAACAGGTCATGTTTTCAGGATCTCCCACAGAATACACTGACAATACAGGCAGTCCTCGACTTACACCGTTCTGACTTACATCTGTCCCTTAGTTACAAACCGAGGCTTATGGGGCATGCTGGCACTTGTAGTTCCATGTTCTACAGCAGATAGTAGCTGTAGAATGACAAGTACCAGCATGCCACAGCAGCACACGAGGTGAAATCTTCTTAACAGGGGCACAGACAGCAAAACAAATGTAAAAACTCTTCCCTCTTCCCTGCACTATCCAAACCGAAAAAAATAACCTTTTGTGCTGGAGTTACATTTAACCCCTTACCGACCTCTGACGTATGAGTATGTCATAGCGCTGGTAAGCGGCATTGAAACGGGATCGCGGGGCGATCCCGCTTCACAGCCGCCGGGTGTTAGCGGCTAATTGCAGCTAACCCCCGGCGGTTTCAGCTCAGGCGGGCAGTGTCTCCCACCTGCGCTGTTTAACCCATCAGGCGCCACGGTGTCTGAATGACTGAAAAGCGGTGCCGCGCACCGTTTTTCAGCCTGATCGGGACATCAGCGATAAGATCGCTGAGTCCCGACGGGTTAAAATGGCAGCACAGAGCCTTGTGAAGGCTCTGATCGCTGCCATGTTCCTGTTTGCCCCACTTCTGTCTGCAGACAGGAAGTGAGGAAACCGCCATCTTTGTACACCCTAATGCATTTCCTATGCAATGCATTAGGCTGTATTTACGATCGCGCCCCCTAGTAGTCAAGCAAAAAAAAATTCCAAACGCCAAAATTGCGGTTTTTTTGTCATTTGACATCACATAAAAATTGGAATAAAAGTAAACAAAAAAGTCTCAACCATTCCAAACTGCTAGCATTAAAAATTACACATCTGCCCGCAAAAAATGCCCCCTCACTGACGTCCATAGGTTTTAGTACAAAAAAGTTATTGGTCGCACAAAATGGCGCCGCAGCGCAAATTTCAAGAATAGAAAATGTTTGGAATTTTTTACGGTACCAAAACATAACGGAAACCCTACATGTTTGGTATTGCCGGATGCATTTCCTGTAGAATACAGATAACAACATCATTTTTACCGAAGAATAAACTCAGTAAAAACAAACCTCCCACAAACATGGCGCAAGTACTTTTTTTTCACATTTTGCCCCACTTAGAATTTTTTTTTTTCCGTTCCCTAGTATACTCTATAGTAATATAAATAACACCACTAGAAAGTACAACTTGTCCCGCAAAATAAAAGCTCTCATGTGTCTATGTAGGTGAAAAAATGAAAAGTTATGGCTTTCAGAAGGCGAGGAGGAAAGTAATTTAGAGCCATATTACTATGACCGTCCGTCAGGAAGGGGTTAATAAATATACCTGTTCCAACTTACATATAAATTCAACTAAAGAACAAACCTACAGTCCCCATCCTGATCGTAACCCGGGGACTGCCTGTAATTAAATCACCTGTGCAATGCTAAGGAAAGCCAGAAAACATGACCTGTCAATGGGCCTTGAGGACTGGAGTTGGGGACCCCTGCTTTAGAGGTCTGTAGCTTTGTGCCCTGCTGTTAACACCCCTCCACCACCAATGTCCTTCTAACAGACTCAGCTAGGAATAGCAGAGCTGAAATGTTAGTCTATGCTGTAGAACCCACGGTCTGAACAGGAAGTGTGAGGCTGAGCTGGCTGTGAAGAGCAGACTTAGTGAGACAGCCTAATGAGAAAACCCCTTTATGGGAAAAGATCATATAAAATGTTGCATGGTATTAGCCTTTTATAGTGAAGTGCTGATTACGGCATCTGATGGAAAGCATGTAACTACAAGCTAGACATACATCCATTGACAACACAACAGGTCATAAATGGAACAAATTGGTCCTTGTATTTCTTTCCTGTAGAATGTGTAAGATAAATAGCTGCTACTTTGAGAACCCTTGAGATAAATAATTGAGCTACAGGGACTCAAATTTATTAACGATACAATCCCTTTAAGATTCCTCCTGTCAGTTTGTGTTTTAAGTGCTATACATTACCTAAAAACCAGTGTGCCTCTGCAGTTTGTCTGTGTACTTAACACATCAGCACTAAATTAATTAGGACAATAAACCAGCTTTAAACTCCACTGGCCCTGAATACGTCTGTGGTTACCAAGTGTTGTCTTGGATACGGTGCTGAGAATATACATTTCGTGATGTCAAACTCAACACAGACCAGGTCTCGTATGGAACACGCCGAGGGAATGGTGGAGGAAAGCTGATTAAGGGCCCTAAACTGCACTCATAAGGAGGCTCTCCAGGGACAGAATGTCTTTGTTTGTTTATCTGTGTAAATATACTGTATAATGTAGCAGTGTGCTTCCTGCATCCATTGCCTTGCAGATAGATAGCACTGTTGCATTGCAGCGCTAGGGTCCTGGGCTTAAAGGGGTTGTCTCACTACAAGGATTGCTTTTTATGCTAAAAAAAAACAAGTCACTTTGCAATATGTGTCCATAAACAGTGTCCTACCTATTCCTAGATATCCCCTCTTGTATGGGCTGCATCAGCTCCTCAGGTCACTATAGCTACAGACCTGTTCAATCTCTCCTGATAGGCGGCCAGCACTGGTTGCTATAGCGACAGACCTGGCTTATACTCCAGCCTAGTAGAAGCCAGTAAACACACCTGTGAATTCAAAATGAAACCAAGAAAACAGGATTAAGGTAAGATGAATCAATGTATTTAGACAACCCCTTTAAGTCCCACCAAGGACAACATCTGCAAGAAGTTTGTATGTTCTCCCCATATTTGCGTGGGCTTCCACTGGATGATCCAGTTTCCCTCACACTACAAACACATACAAATAGGTTAATCTGTAATTTAGCCAGTGAGCCCCAATGGGGTCAGGTAGCAGTGTGAATAATAAAAAGCTCTGTACAGTGCTATGGAATATAACAGCGCTATATAAATAAAATAAATAAAAATCATACCAAGACTACAAAAAGAATAGGGATTGTAATGATCCGGCAATGTCAGTAGACCCTGACCTGTTGGTATATGGCGGATCTTCTGGGCCCCTGCAAGCATGGATGGTATAAAGTGCAGAACAGGATAGCCGGTGCAGGTACAGACAACAGGATACCGCAGGTGTAGCCGTAGATGGGTAGAACAGCCCCAGGATAGTAGCGGACTTGGCTCAGCGACACGTATACAGCAGTATATAACAGACTTGTGCAGCAACAGGTGTTCAGCAGGTAACAGGTACAGGTCACAAGAAGAGTACTGGAGCGCACAGGTAAACGGCAGCAATACAGCAGCCAGGGGGTGTAGCTCTATGTAGGACAAACATAACAACGAACTGACCAGGAGCAAAGGCAGGAAGTTCCTTTTATAGCAAACTGAGGTCAAGTTAATTTCAGGAAATTGGGACACTGTCCCTTAAATAGGAAGCAGTGCCACGTGCACCCCTAGAGGGCGCACGTGCACGCACAGAACGCTGGGGGAAGCAGCGGGAACTCAATTCTGCTGGGGGCCGCCGTGAGCATGGAGCAGACAGGAGCTGGGACAGGTGAGTAACAACTAGAAGACGCCGCCGCATAGGCCGGGACACGGGCATGGCCGGAGCTACGGCATGAACTGTGAGAAGGATTAGTATTTGTTGTATGTTGCATGTTATATTTGAAATAGAAACTCTGAACATTTAACATGTTACAAAATGTCCACCATATAAATACAAAATAATGTACTACTAGACTACACTGGTACTGGCAGTGCCTCAAGGATGTATTTTTGGGACTCTTAGTTATATATAGAAAAGAAGAAGCACTGTTTAACCTAAGCTCCTGGCATCCAGCACTGTTTTATGGTCACCCTTGCTCTGTGTGCGCAGTCTGCAGGTCGCCGGCATGCTAACGTTTCAGACCTTCCATAATAAACTATGTTTGGCCAAAGCTTTCTAACCTGACGTTATGTTTCTTTTCATGATATGCAGGGAATGAAGCCAGACCGCTTCTATAAAGTTAAAGTCCCAGAGCTTAAAGAGATCATCGAGGGCTGTATACGCATGAACAAGAATGGATGGTAAAGATGAGTAACCTCACTGCCCTGATCGGAGGACAATAGCAGCTCACAGACTTAGAGGAGAGGTGTGGAGAGGTGATTAGGGAGTTGTCCTTGTGCACTCAAAGCGTCAAATTGGGTGTGAGCTTCAACAAATTATTTTATTTACATTTACTTCCCACTTTAAGGCTGGTTTCGCACAAGCGTTCTACAGCCAAGTGCCCTGTCTTGTGAATTCAGTGACCTGAACTGAAAGGATCATAGGGATCGATCATGCTTCCAGTTCAGGTCATTAAAGGGGTTGTCCAGTGGAGGAACATTCATCTTGAATGGGCCCAGGGTAAGGAGAGAAAAAAGTTGTATGCTGGTGCCACTATGGATCTCCCTGGGATCTTCTCTTGTTCACTTCCGGGTTCCTGTCCTAACACACAGGAGAGGCTTGTACTTCTTTGTAAGTGATTAGAGAATGAGCCTCTTGTGCCAGGATGAGAAACTGGCACCACTTTTTGCCTATTCTGGACCCATTCAAAACGAATTTTCCTCCTCTGGACAATCCTTTTAAACCTGCAGTCAGGTCAAGAAATGCCGCCATAATAAGCTTGTGTGAAAGTAGCCAAAAACTCATTATGTGTCATCACCTCAAACCTTCTCCAGGTGCGAATAAAATGTTATATTTCTTTAATATAAAATACAAATACAGTTGAAACCAGAAGTTTACATACACTATGCAACAAGACACATATGCTTGTTTTTCTCACTATCTGACATGGAATTAGAATAAACCTTACCCATTTTAGGTCAATTAGGATTACCAAAATTATTTAGATTTGCCAAATGCCAGAATAATGAGAGAGAGAGAATTTTTAAGGCATTTTTAATACTTTCTGCAAAGGCAAAAGTTTGCATACACTAGGATAACTATGCCTTTAAACAATTTGGGACAGCCCATATGATGATGTCATGTCTTGGAAGTTTCTAATAGGTTTATTGGCAAGATCTAAGTTAATTACAAAAACACCTGTGGATGTATTTTAAATGCTCACCAGAAACACACTGCTTCTGTGTGTAACATCATGGGAAAGTCTAAAGAAATCAGCCAAGATATCAGGAACAGAATTGTGGACTTACACAAGTCTGGATCATCCTTGGGTGCAATTTCCATATACCTGAAGGTGCCTCGTTTATCTGTACAAACAATTATACGCAAGTACAAACAAGCTGGGAATTTCCAGCCATCAAACCACTCAGGAAGGAAATGGGTTCTGTGTCTCAGAGATGAACGTGCTTTGGTCTGACATGTGCATATCAACCCAAGAACAAAAGCAAAAGACTTTGTGAAGATGCTAGTGGAAGTTAGTAAGATTGTGTCATTTTCCACAGTAAAACGAGTACTGTATCAACATGGGCTGAAAGGTCGCTCTGCCAGGAAGAAGCCATTACTCCAAAAGAAACATAAAAGCCAGATTAATGTTTGCAAATGCACACAGGAACAAAGACCTACATTTTTGGAGA
Organism: Phyllomedusa bahiana; assembly: GCA_025379985.1. Lineage (NCBI taxonomy): Eukaryota > Metazoa > Chordata > Amphibia > Anura > Hylidae > Phyllomedusa > Phyllomedusa bahiana. The sequence continues at coordinate 43,910 of JAODAL010010737.1, read as the reverse complement.
CATGTCCTGTAGTCTGACAAAACTGTTTGGCCATAATGACCACAGTAACATTTGAGGAAAAAGGGAGAAGCTTGGAAGCCTAAGAGCACCATCCCAGCTGTGAAACACGGTGGTGGCAGCATCATATTGTGGGGTTGTCTTGCTGCAGAAGGGACTGGTTCACTTCACAAATGGATGGCATCATGAAGAAAGAAGATTATGTGGCAATACTGAAGCAACATCTCAAGACATCAGCCAGGAAGTTAAAGCTTGGGTTTAACTGGGTCTCCCAAATGAGCAATGACCCGAAGCATACTGCCAAAGTGGTTACAAAGGACAACCAAGTCAATGTTTTGGAGTGGCCATCACAAAGCTCTGATCTCAATCCTATTGAAAATTTATGGGCAAAGTTGAAAAGACAGGTGCAAGCAAGGCGACCTACAAACATGGCTCAGTTACTCAGTTACACCAGTTCTGTCAGGAGGACTGGGCCAAAATTCCTACCAACTATTGTGAGAAACTTGTGGAAGGATATCCAAAACGTTTGACCCAAGTCATACAGTTTAAGGACAATGCTACCAAATACTAATGAAATGTATGGAAACTTTTGACTTTGCAGAAAGTAATAAAAATGCCTTAAAAATTCTCTCTCTCATTATTCTGGCATTTGGCAAATATAAATAATCGTGGTTCCTTATTGACCTAAAACGGGAAAGGTTTATTATGATTTCATGTCAGATAGTGAAAAAAACATGCAGATGTATCTTTTTGTATAGTATATGTAAACTTCTGGTTTCAACTGTAGTTGTCTCTGGTACATAGTGCAAATCTTTATGCATATGGGGAGTGCACTGAAGAGTCACTGGGTAATACTAATAGTAAAAGTATATTACATTAATAAGTATTCAAGAAAACTCAAACCATGTGGTTTTGTGTGTCTAATGATAATCTGTGGATCACTGCTGCATTCACTTGTAAATCAAGTTAGCTGGCTAGTTAGAGCTAGTGAATGAGGAATATGGAGTTTTCATGTTTCCCCCATTTCTTATATTGTTCTATTACATGATATAATCAATGAATGCCTATTAATTTAATAGATATACCATCCAGGACCTGCTGGAACACTCTTTTTTCCAAGAGGACACCGGAGTCCATGTTGAACTGGCTGAGGAGGATGATGGAATTAAACCAGCCCTGAAGCTTTGGCTGAGGATGGACGATACTAAAAAACTGCATGGCAGATACAAAGATAATAATGCTATTGAGTTCCTTTTTGACCTCTACAAAGATATTGCTGAAGAAGTGGCTCAGGAGATGGTAAGCAAGTAATTAACCTGCATTATATTATAGAAAAGGAAATTGCCACTAAATCTTTGATAAGTGCTCCTCTAAAAAAAAGCAGCAAGTTACCTAATAAGTGGCAAGAAATATCATCCACCCTTGCCATCTAAAGTAACTGTGCTAGTCTATGCCTGCACTGTGCAATGATAGATTACTATGAGGCCTCACCCTTAGGGCGCATCCCCACGGCACAGGACAAACACCGGACGGTATTTGTCCTGTTGTGCTCTCGTCCCCACGGCTGCGGGGGGGGGGGGGGGGGGGGCTTTTCTCCACGATGAGTGGAGAATAGCCCTCCCATTGAGAAGCACATCTTCCGTCCAGAAACCGGACGGAAGATGGTGCTTAATCTATGTTTTGCCACCGTGGGGACTGCTGCACGGGTTTTCCATAGAGCACAATTGTGCTAATTTACGGCCGGTTTTTTAGGCGGTCTGAAAAACCGCAAACCGGCTGAAAAACCGTCCGAAAACCCGTGCCGTGGGGACATGCCCTTAGCAGCTGTCACTTCTGCAAACTTCCAATTGTCTAGAACAATAGCCTCTGATCACGTCATACTTTACTAAAGCTAAACCTTGTTAACTATGATATATATATATATATATACACTCACCGGCCACTTTATTAGGTACACCTGTCCAACTGCTCGTTAACACTTAATTTCTAATCAGCCAATCACATGGCGGCAACTCAGTGCATTTAGGCATGTAGACATAGTCAAGACAATCTCCTGCAGTTCAAACCGAGCATCAGTATGGGGAAGAAAGGTGATTTGAGTGCCTTTGAACGTGGCATGGTTGTTGGTGCCAGAAGGGCTGGTCTGAGTATTTCAGAAACTGCTGATCTCCTGGGATTTTCACGCACAACCATCTCTAGGGTTTACAGAGAATGGTCCGAAAAAGAAAAAACATCCAGTGAGCGGCAGTCCTGTGGGCAGAAATGCCTTGTTGATGCCAGAGGTCAAAGGAGAATGGGCAGACTGGTTCGAGCTGATAGAAAGGCAACAGTGACTCAAATAGCCACCCGTTACAACCAAGGTAGGCAGAAGAGCATCTCTGAACGCACAGTACGGCCAACTTTGAGGCAGATGGGCTACAGCAGCAGAAGACCACACCGGGTGCCACTCCTTTCAGCTAAACAGGAAACTGAGGCTCCAATTTGCCCAAGCTCATCGAAATTGGACAGTAGAAGATTGGAAATACGTTGCCTGGTCTGATGAGTCTCGATTTCTGCTGCGACATTCGGATGGTAGGGTCAGAATTTGGCGTCAACAACATGAAACATGGATCCATCCTGCCTTGTATCAACGGTTCAGGCTGGTGGTGGTGGTGTCATGGTGTGGGGAATATTTTCTTGGCACTCTTTGGGCCCCTTGGTACCAATTGAGCATCGTTGCAACACCTTGTGGAATCTATGCCACGAAGAATTGAGGCAGTTCTGAAGGCAAAAGGGGGTCCAACCCGTTACTAGCATGGTGTACCTAATAAAGTGGCCGGTGAGTGTATATATATATATATATATATATATATATATAATATATATATATATATATATATATATATATATATATATATAAGACATCTATCTAAATATTTTTACAGATATATTTATATATATAGATATAAGTAGAGAAAAAATTGCGGCTCTCTCACAGAGCCATTTTCAAGTGATGATAAGTTCAACAAGTGCTCAATATATAAAACAAACTGTGGTGCATCAATAAACATCAAAATAACTTCAAAAATAGTGTACAATACATACAATCAATCTTAAAATTACAATAACAGTACAAAAGTGTTGTTAAGAGGAAGCATTGCACATAAATTAACGCTACCAATAAAAATACAGTGCATAATAGTCAAAGATTAATTAAGGGGCGGAGACCACCATCACTCACCGATAGCAAAACCATGAGCAGCTGTAAACTGTAAAAGAACCATTCGTCGTCTCTAAGCTTACAATACGCATGTCAGAGAACATAGCTCTCACAGCGTCTAAGAATTCAAAGTGCGCATGTCCGGAAGCGCCGTCGGCAAAAGCCGATGCGTCCATAGCAACAGCTACTATGCAGAGAATCAGAGATGCTGCAAGGTGCGTGTATCCGAAAATGGCATCGGCTACCGGCGCGTCTATAGCAGCACCAGCTAGATGTAAGATAACAGCTAAAGATTCTCACAGGATGCATAAAAATAAAACATAATCAAAATCTACTATAAAGAAACTAATCAAAAACATAATCCTCTATTAAAAACATGATTTATCAAAAAATAACAATATGGAAAAAATAAGGAGGTGATGGAGGTCCCGATCCCAGCAGATCAATGATGTTATAATGATCTGAAAAAACAAAACAAAAAAACTTATTAATAAAATTATAAAAAAACCACAAAAATTACTTCTAAGAAACAAAAATGAAACATAAAAAAATGGAGAAGGTGTATGTGCAATGCTTCCTCTTAACAACACTTTTGTACTGTTATTGTAATTTTAAGATTGATTGTATGTATTGTACACTATTTTTGAAGTAATTTTGATGTTTATTGATGCATCACAGTTTGTTTTATATATTGAGCAATTATCATCATTTGAAAATGGCTCTGTGAGAGAGCCGAAACGTCGTGTATCTATTATATGGGAATAAATTCACTTTCATCACTTTAAAATTTGCTACCGTGAGTGCCGCAATTTTTTCTCTACTTATGTTTTAGTGGTCTCCTTGCCGGGAGTCCCATTTTTTTGCTGGCACCCCGCTTTAATTGCATTATCCTTTGGAAATGCTGCTGATTTTTTTGTGAACTATAGATAGATATAGATATCTCAAGCTTTGGCAATACATTTACAGCATTGATCCTGTTCTATCTCATTTTACTTTGTTTTATCTCAGTTACTGGCTTAATACAGTCTCCTGAAGACTCATCCTAACAACTTCTTACATTAAGTATTTGTAAGGGACGCCCTAGTCTTGCCCTGGCTTAACCTGCCTAAGCAAGGCAACTGCCCCGAAAAGGGCGCCTCCGCACTCAAACCTCTTCCAGAGCTGTACCTAGTAAATGTGTGACAAACAGACAGAAGACAAAAATGTACGACAAACAAGAAACAGACACCACAGATAACAAATAAAGAGTAGTCATATGGGCTGAGGTCAGACCAATAAAGGACAGAGCAGGAGAGTAACCAGAAGGAATAGCCAAAATCCGAGACCCAGCAAAACACAACAGAGCAAACCAGACAGCTAGGACACAAACGCAATCACCAGCAGAGACTGGCAGACAGGAAGCAGTTTAAAACCACCGGCCCACCCAGGGATTGGCTCAAGTGCTTAACCAATAAGCAGCAAGCCGCACCCTGGCTTAGGTTGCAACAAAATCCTTAAAGGGTCAGTAGCGCAGTCCTGACAGTAGTTCTACAAATCTTATTCTAACCAGTCAGTTACATTGTAGATAAATTGTTTTTTGCATGTGTATCCTAGGTGGTGCTCAGCTTTGTTTATGAAGCGGACTACAAAATTGTAGCAAAAGCCATCCGGGATCGCGTGTTAGCCATAAAACGGAAGCGAGAGAAGGTGAAGCGTGCCCAAGAGGAACTGAACAAAAAAGAGGAGGAAAAGCAGCAAAGCATCCTGAAGCTTCTTGAGCAGCTGAGAGGACCTCAGAGCACCACCGCCATTACTACTTCCGATGTGGCACCTGGTCTTACATCCCCAACAACAACTTCAGACTCTCCTGAATCTGCCATCAGTGGCACATTCCTGCCTGAACCAGAAGAGCCAGAGGCAGACCAGCATCATCCATTCAACTTCAGACACTCCTGTTACTCTTCTGCTACGTGTAAGCCATTATCATTGTGCATAGTATTATGTAATGTTATGTATATACAATGTTATGCATTTATAATTGGTTATACTCTGATAGTGTAGGGTTATAATGGCAAAAATAATTGCTCTCTAGAGTTTGAATTCAAATGTTGGAGATTGTAAATACTTGATCAAATAAAGTAGCCAATATTGAGTATTTGTCTACAAGAAAATAGTTGTAAAAAGAAAATGAGGTTGTCCAGTATATATATAAAAAATAACTAATGAAGGTATTGCTGGCCAAATAAAAAAAACCTCAGTCACGTTCCTCCTCACCTCCATCCCAGGTTCTCACCCCAGTGCTCAGTTTATTTCCTGGCTTCGATCAAACAGAGTGTCATCGCTGTAGCTGCTGATTGGCTGCAGCAGTCAAATGCAGCACTGTTTGCTTTGATCAGTTATGTAAACCAGTGACATGTGACTTTTGCAGCCAATCAGCAGCTGCAGCGATGGCGCTCTGTTTGATTGGAGCCGGGAAATAAACTGGACACTGGGGAGAAAACATGGATCAGAGGTGAGAAGGAAGGTGACCATGAGGTTTGGTTTTGGTAGCAGTCTCTTCATTATTTATTTTCTTATACTCTGGACAACAGCTTTAAAGGAAACCGATCATAAGCCTTAGCCCCCTAATATACCACCATTGCCTTATAGTGGAGGTATGTCTTTTTTTTTTAAACGTGTCTCTCTTTATGAGCATTAATTATATCTGGATTAGTTTAGATGGTTTTTTTTTCATCACACTGTTTCACTGAGTCACAAGCATTTTACATTCACTCTGTCTCTTCAGGATGTGGGTGGTTTTATAGCAGTGATTAGCATATTCAGCTTCTAGCTTAGCCGTTAAACAAGTCTAATCTCTAGTCAACACAAGGTACATGTGCTGTGAAGACTGAAAACAATGACTTGATCTTTAATCTTTTTAGAGATAATTAGTTGTTCTCCAGAGTGATGAAGTGAGCTCTGTCCTTCCATGGGATAGATAGCTCTAAGCTATCTTCTCTAATCACCTAACAGAGTTATGGTCTGGTAAGACAGGTTACATAGAAACTTGTGTGCACTCAAAGCCCATAACATATCTGTAATCTCATGACTAAAATCAAATCTGTTGACCAATGTATGCATAAAAAGTCTGAATTTAACTGTTCCTTCATGTTGAAAGGCAATCTTTGTAGCGAGAAAACCCTTTTAAAGGAAGTATTTTGTTCATGGCACACACTGCGTGCTAATTACTTACATGTACTCGTGTAGGTGGAGCTACTAAAAAGTCATGGTCAATGGTCCCTAAAAGCTACCATTTTTGTTTTACTGACATCCATGAGGTAGGGACACTTCAGAATAAGTTTGTTCTATATCCCTGCCTTAGGAATGTCAATCAAGCGAGAAAAGGTTTGCTTAGGGACCATCTACCATTCAGCCAACAAACTCTGTGACTACAGAGATATAAGCAGGTAACTTGCATATAACCCATCTGGCCATCAGACTATTTCTTTAACAAAGGCAGCAGTTTTTAATACTTATAGGGATATGTTTAGGAAACTACTCACCTACACTAAAGGGCAATAGGGGTACTTCAGGGGGATTAAAGTGAATGATAGGTTTCCTTTAATCAGTAGGATGAGGCAAGCTGGTAAAAGTCTAAGGTGGTGAGTGGTGTCAAATGTGCCATATGTTTGGTTTTCATTTCGTCCCTTCTTCTATGCTTTGGACTTTCAAGTTTAACTAGATAAGCATTTCTTGCATAACATAGTTGTGTCTGTTATGCAGCGGACTGTGAAACAGATGGGTACCTCAGTTCTTCTGGCTTAATGGAGCCTGCAGATGGGTCCCAAAGACCTTTAAGTGATGCCTCTCAAGAAGATCTCAATAGTCCCCCAAGCACTCAGCCAGAGATATGTTTTCCTGGGGTAAGTAAGAAAATAGCCTTAGAATTTTTCAATGTATTTGCTTTTTAGAGTCAAAGCTTTCCTAATTTTGATGTTTACGTCAAATGAAAATTATGAAGATTTTTATCAAAGTGGAGTGGAGTGTAACTCTTTAAGTGTTCTCTTTGTATAGATCATTGCTGTAAGTGTAAATTCAGACCCAACTCCTCCTCTTGGGCTTCCCAGTGAAATCTCTTCTCCAGTAGACAGGTGAGCAAAATCTGAAAAAAAAAATATCTTAAACTACTGTATGTTCATTATAATACTGGAATTAGAAACATTTTTTTGGCCGTTTTTGGTACAGTTTTTAAATCACAGGAATGGTTCCAAAAGAGAAGTTTCATTCTTCCTTTAGACTGGGCCCTAATTATGGCTCCCACTACTCAGATACCCCCAGGACTTTTAGTAGAGCTGAATTGTAACCAAGTATTTTCAGAAAACAATAATATGACGCAGGTACCAAAAATAATACTACAAGACAGCAACAAACAAGAAATGACCTTAACTAACTTTCCCTGAATATTTCCCTAGAACTATCCTTAATACTGAAGCAAACACCAGACACCACTGACCCTCTCTGAAAAATCCCTACAGATAACCCTAAGCTACAACTGACCATTATACAAACAGGAAGATTCTGGTAACTAGACAAAAGGAACTAAACAAGAATGAAATAATAATAATAAAATAATAATAATAAAATGTTAAGGGTAAAACACTAATTAGGACTAACTAGACAAGAGTGAACTGGACCAAGTATACAAAAATCAAGATACTGGATAACTAGGTACAGAATATATAAAAAGACCACTAGCCACAATTGCACAAAGCTTATGCTAAAATCTATACCATACTGCAAAAACCAAGGAACTTTATAAAGAGGCTAACAATCAGCGACTCCCAATTTAATTGAGGCCTGGTTGGTCAGCTTATCTGCCCAGATCAGATGTTAGGCAATTATTATGCAACTGCCCCAAAGAAACTCATAAAAAGAGGATGAACCAGCAGGGAGATTCTTGCTATTCAGAAAACCTAATGGGTGCTTCTAGTGAAGTAACATGCAGGTCACATTTATTCCTTTATCTGCACAGGATTGTCTATCCTTGTGTAAGGCTTGTCAGTGTTTGCAAATTAGGTTTTAACAACATGCTGTGATCTGCTGGAAAATGTTTTTTTCAATGTTATAAGGCATGTCAAAATGTCTTTTCAGTTATGCATCAGATGTGGCCTCAGGTCTGAGTGATGGCTGTGAAGGCCTCTCGCCTGGAGAGCGGACTGTCAAGTCCCCGGTAAAGAAGACACCTGCTAAACTTTTGCGACGTAAAGCAAGATCAAGACTACGCATAATTAATGTAGGTATACAATTTATGGCTAACCTGTCAGGTGATTTATACTGCCGTATCTGAGACCAGGACATGATGGAGAAAGGGACACTGAGCTCCAAGGTTTAGGGAGAGATTACTGGGGAAAGCCAATGACACTTGCCTGGTTAAGAAATTCCCTGTGGACATTTGGCATCTAATTAGCGTTACCATAACTTTTTTCTCAGTTATGCTACTTCTATGGACATCAGCATTGGTGTGCTTAAAGAGGGTTTTCAAGATTTTCCTTTTACCTCTTAAAACTGGTTTAAAGTAAAAAAATTTACGTATACTTACTTCTCCTTCTGCTTCAGCTCTGGTGTGCCCCACCAGTCACTCAGCAATAATGTCTTATTAATTGTTCAAATGACTGTAAAGTCAATCACTGGGCCCAGCGATCATGTGCCGTACATGGGAGCAGTAACCACTGAGGCTAGTAACTGACTCATAGGAGTGGGAACAACAAACAGGATGTCATTGCTGTGGAACCTGTGCATACCTCCCAACTTTTTGGATGGTCAAAGAGGGACAATTATGATTACTTGAGTTAAATATATATTTTGTCATGTATATCCTTACGCTTTGGTAGATTTAATTAGCAGATTAGCACAAAATCGTCCGATTATAGACATTTTTATGGTCCAAACGACAACAAATTATTAGATAATATACAAACCATAGCTTAATATACAGTCAAGAACCAGAGAGATGCTTTTTTATGGGAAATATAGTAAGTCTACGAATGCATGTTTACCTATCAAGTCAAAAAGAGGGACCTTTAAGAGGGAAAAAGGGGATTTTGTTCAAACATAGGGACTGTCCCTCCAACATAGCGACACTTGGGGGTAGGCCCTTAGGAAAAACACTAAACCTGGTGCTGGTTTTTTGGCTGAAATGAGATTTTGAGGTAAAAGTTTTTTTTAAAAAAAAGTGGTCCCAAGCAGTAGCTGATTCTCTGAAAATCTTGAAAAAAAACCGAAAATTTAAAACCAAACCCCAAATTTAAAGCGGCCTGATACTGGGAGGGGTCAAAAGACGCCCAAAAATTTCCCTTTTGGGGGCCAAGATATTAGGAATATCTTAATGAGTCTCAGTAAAATCAGGGCTTTTACCAGGATTTTGGCCCACCAAAAGAAAATTTAGCAAAACCCCAAATGCCTAGGAAAGGCATCAAAAATATTATCAAGGGAATTTTTAATTAATAAAATTCATTATGCAAACGGGGAAAAATTGAAAGAAAACGGGTGATTTAGGCCTAAAAAATAAAAATAAGAATTGGGGAAACTTTTTTTAAAGCATTTAAATTTTTAAGAGCTTCCAAACCAAATTTCTTTTTTAAACATAAGAATCAGAAAAAGTGATCTTTGTGGAGTGGTCACTGCAACCAAAAAAGGGAAAAAGGGTTTTCATTTTCAAGTTTGACCTAAAATGTCGTTTAACCCCCCAAAAGGCCATTGAAACCCGCCCAGGGTAAGAAACCAAAGAAGAAGTCAAAAAGGAAAAATTCCATCAAAAGTTTTATTAATAGTAGATTAAATTTTTAAGAATAAAATTTGGTCCTTTTATACCGGGGAAAAAAGAACACAAAATTTTCCCATCCAAAAACAGTTTTGAACTTTTCGGCCAAAATATTTTTTTTCAATATTGACAACAATAATTAAATTTTTTTAATGTTACATATTTTTTAAGGGCTGAAAACAGACAGACTCCATCCAGCCAGCCTATTTTGGCAAAAGGGGTTGGGAATCCAGAAAAAAAGGAAAAAAAAAAAAACCATGAGTAAAAGCCAATTGTCCTCATTTTGGGAAAAAAAAAAACCCTTCCCTTTACCCCAAATTTCCGGCAACCCAAAAAACCCCTGGATCAACGACCCTTTTTCCCCAGAACCCCATTTCCCACTATAATTTTGTTTATATTACACTGGGAAAAGGTACCCCATCCTTCCTTCAAAACCCGGTCACTATAACTTGTTATATTTTTAACCCCCCCCGGCTCCAAAAAAGCTTTCCAGCCCCCCTTTTTGAACTCTTTTTATTAAATTTCACCAAAAACATGTTCCCCCCTGGCAAGATTTTCAATAACCACCCTCTAATAGTAAAGAACCCTTTCTATTTTTATATAGAAAATTTTTCCCCCCCAAAAAACCGTAGAAAGCCCCTTTTTTCCTGGATACAGTCCTGGTAAAAAAAAACTTGTGAAAATTTCTCTATATTGATATTTTTTAATTTAACATATTTTTTTAAATTTTCCCCAAAGCCCCCTCTTTATCTAAATTTAAATAACCCATATTCTTTCTGCTAATCTTTCTAATCTTTCTGGGTTTTGGGCAGGCCACCCAAATCCTTTTATTATTTTTCGTTGTTTGCCTTTTAAACCTTTCACTCTAAAAAGTTTTTCCCCTGGCCCCGGGGTGCCAAGAATTAAAAAAATTTTACCCAAAAGTGGTCAAAACCAGTGCCCCCTTGTGAAAGGGGAAAATTTATTTTTTTTATCAGGGTGAAATTAAAATCCCCCCTTTTAAAAAACCCCCCAATAAAATCCAAATTCGGGCTTTTGTTTAACCGGACACGGGGGCCCACTACAAATTTAAAAAAACTGCCCGAAAAAAATTCCCAAGTTCCCTTCCCCCTTCCCACTTTTACCCCAATTTTTTCCTTTCAAAAATTTTAAATCAGGATTGAAAATTTTAACCCCCCTTTTCCCATTTAACCATGGCCATTTAAATCTTTTTAAACCCCATTTTTCCCACTTCTCTTTCCCCCGGGGCCAATTTAAACCCAATCCAAAACCCCTTTTAAATAAATATCCCCCAATACCAAAAAAACTTTTAAAAAACAAAACAAGCAGTGCCTTTTACCAAAAAAACCCCTTTACCCACTTTCCAACAACCAAATAAAATCAAACCTTTAAGAAAACCCTTAAAACTTAGACCCCAAACCAACCCCCCTGTTACCCCCCCAAACCCCAAAACAGGAACCCATTAAAAACCCTTTTAAAACCCCCCCCCTTTGGGTTTTCTAAAAACACGATAAAAAGGGCGTCAGCAAAGGGGCCTTTTTAAATTTCATTTCCCAGTCATCGCAAAAAACTTTTCGCTCACATCAGCTTCTTTACACGCTTCCCCATTTTGGTGCACATATCCAAGAAAATTAAATATATACAAGGGGTACTAAACATTTTCAAAAAACCAATCACATACATAAATTTAATGCCCAATATAAAATACAGCTTTTATAAAAAAAAAAACAAAACCAATCAGATACATCAATTCCCTTTCAATAGAAAAGGAAAAAAAAACCAACCCTTAATTTTTCCAAAATTTACACAGAAACAGGCGGGGATTTTCGGGACTTACACAGACGGGGCGGGATCCACCTTTTGGGAACATTTTCCCCAAAAACCCCATTTCCCCAAAAGCCGAGACCAACTCTTCCGCCTGCCTTTTCTCCAAACCTTTTACCCAAAATAGGGCCCAGGCCAAAAAAAAATTAAATTATTCCCCAAATTAAACTTTAACCAAAAACCAACAAGCAACAAAAATACCCACTCATAAAGGTAAAAAACCCCAAAAATTTTCCACCCAAACCACCAAACCACCAAATTTAAGCCCTTCCCCCAACCCCCCCCCAAAAATAAAACCACATTTTAATCCTACGAAAAACCCCGAAAACCCCAAAAAACCCAACCCCCTTAGCTTATATCCCGGAAGCAAAAATTAAAGCCCCCTAACCCCCCAAAACAATAGAAAAAAAATATATCCAAAAAAACAAATAAAAGAAAAAAAAAAAAGAAAAAAAAAAATACAAAAAATAAAAGAAAAAAAACCCCAAAAAATTTAACAAAACAAAAAAACCCCCCGGATGTCCCCATAAAAAAATAAAAAAAATCCCGAGAACCCCCCCCCAAAAAGTAAAAAACCCAAAAACCACCCCCCCAAACCCATTAAAAAACCCCCCCAAAAAAAAAATAAACCCCCCCAAAAAAAACCCCCCAAAAACCCCAAAAATTAAAAAATTCCCCCTTTTTTCTTAGTCCCTCCCCCCTGAAACTCCCCCCCCCCCCAAAAAACTAACCAAACCCCCAACCAACAAAAAACCCCAAAACCCCAAACCAAACCCCCCAAAAGCCCCAAAACAAGAAACCCCACCCCTTTAACAAACCCAAAAAAACCCGCCTTTACCAATTTGCGACGAGTTCAACTATCCTTGGGCCAAAAATAAAAAAAAAAGACAGAAAAATTTTTTAAAAAAAATTTAAAAACAAAAAATAACCCAAAAAAACCATATCTAATATGTAGTAAAACAAGAAAAAATTTAAAACAAATTTACATTTCAACCAAATAGAAAGGCCAAATATTTTTGGGGTCAAAAAAATTTCAAGATTAAACCCCCCTGTCGGATGTAACGACTTCAATTCTAAATCCTTTTAAAATTTCCTTTCCATAAAAAAAAAATTTTTTCACGGCACCACCCCTCCCCAAACCCAGAGCTTTTGATCTAATCCCCTTTTAAAGGCCTTCGTTCCCCAGGGCTTTTTGCCGCCGGGAAATTTTTGGGCCCCGGAGTTCCCCCCCTTTTTTTAGGGCCGGGAACCCGCGGCAGGGAGGCGGGTCCGGGCACCCCGCCGGCCCCCCAAAGACTGTCATTATCAACCGGCACTTTACGGGGCCGTAAATAATTCCCCCAAGGCCCCCTTTTTTTCCTCCCTCCGGCGGCGTTCCCTTCGGCCCGAGCGGGGAAGGACGGAATCCATAGTTCTCAAATTAGAACTGTGGCTTTACCATATTTACGGGGGAGGGAAATTGGAGCCGTACGCACAAAAATTTCCGGGCGCCCGAGTACGGCCCCAAAATCAGCCCCCAAAAATAAGCCGTGTGAAAAGGGGGCCAAAATCTAAAAATTTTGGGGAAAATCGTATGCCCTTTTTCTCTAAAAAAAGGGCTTGACAAACCAGTAAATTCTGTCAAAACTCAATGAAACTGGGGACGCGAAATTTTTTTAGGCCGGAAACTAAACCATTACTAGGGGCGCAAATACGACCCCAAAATGCACCCCCCGAAATTTTAAATTGTTTTGAACATTTGGGAAATTTACAACCATGTCCCTTCCCTTGAACTGCTTGTTACCCTCTTTTTTTTAGGTTTTGGGAAGTGGATTCCCAACCGGGAACAATAAAGCCGCCTCAAAAATTTATCCCTAAAGCGTTGGATAAAAAATGCCCCAAAATAACAAAATTTTGGGAAAAGGAACAAAAGAAATTTTTTGTTTTGGTGGGGGGGGTTTGGGGGGGGAACAATTTAAATTTATAACTTTCCCATCAACAATTTTTTAAAACATTTTTCCCCTTTCCGCCCCCAAAGGAATCTTTGTTTTATTCGGGTTTTTTGGGTTAAAAGGGTGTCGGTTCTTTTTAAAAAAAACCCAGGAACCCCTTTAAATTGTGCAAACTTAAGCACTACCCCTTCCCAATTTGAAAACGAAAAATTTTAAAAGTTCCCAAAAACATAAATCTGCAACTCAAATTAAAATGCCCCAAAACCCGCAGCTAATACAGGGGCATCCTGGGGAAAACCGCTTTTTGATTATGCCCCTTGGGAAAAGTTTCCAGGGTTTTATTCACGCGAAATTTTGCGGGACGTATTTTGGGTTTCCTAAGCGGGGGGGGTTCCCACCCCCCCGGCCCGGGGGGAAAAATGGGCAAAATTACGTTTTTCCCACAGCCCCTATACCGGCCCGTGAAAAAGGGGGTTTAAAATTCACTTTTTTTCTCCGCGTTCCGCCCGTTTTTGGGCGGCAGGGGAGGGGGAACGGAATCCCCATAGTTTTCCTAAAAGAACGGGGGCTTCCCAAAATTTGACTGAGATGGAATTTACCCGAATTGGGTTTGCAAAAAAAATGCCGTGGAACTTTACCCCTTAATTTTGTTACAATAAAAATTATATTTTTTTTACTTTCCGGCCTGTACCCATTTTTCCTTGGGTTTTTTGGGAAGGACCACTTGAAACTTTTATTTTTGGGGGAATTTAAAAATTTTTTGGCCATAAATGGCCCAAAAAAAAAAGCAAAAATTAAAACTTTTTTTTGGGAAAAAATTTAAAAAAAAAATCTTACAAAATTTTTTAAACTATTATTTTTTAAACCGGGGCCATCAAAAGAAGTTTATATTGCCCTGGGTTGTTGGGGGGTTGGAAGGGGGTTTGCCAAAAAAATCTTACCTTTGGGGAAATTTTCAAAAGGGCCCAAAATTTGGGAACCGGGGGGATTTTTAAACCCGGGGGGGCCAAAACAAAATAAAAACCTCGCTGAAACAATTTTTACTTTAGGAATATTTTTAGAATACTTTTTTCCCTTTGGGTTGGTTTTTTTTTATGGCTTTTAAATTTCCGGGGAAGGGGAAAAAACCCACCCCAAATTTCCGGGCCCCCGTAAAAAACCCCAAAGGGTTTTTCCCCCCCGGTTTTGGGGCGGTTTTCCGACCGCCTGAAAAACCGGCCAAAATTTGACACAAAAAGTGCCTTTTGGAAAACCCCTTGCAGAAATTCCCCACGGGGGTCTTCCGCCCAAGGGTTTTTTCCCGGGGCCGGCGGTCCGGCCCGGCCCCCAAAACCCTTTGGGAACTTTTTAGTTATTCTTTCCCCCGGGTTTTTCCGGACAAAATTTTAACATCCCCAAGGGGGGAGGGCTGTTCCCCCCGGGCTCATCGTAAGAAAAGCCCCCCCCCCCCCCGCGGCCGAGGGAGGGCCAAAAAATAAAACCCGGGAAAAATTTCCCCCGGGCCCCAAACCCCGGATTTTTTCCCTCCCCGGGGAACATGCCCTAAGGGTCTTGGGGACTTTAAATTGAAAAACAATTTTTTTTTTTAATGATAATCAATTTTTATATTTTTTAAAATTTTTTTTCCTTTTCCCTGGTTTAAGTAAAAAACTGATACTTATACTATTCAGTTATACACACAAATATAACCCAGAATAATTTGGAAACACTTGGTAAATAGTGCATGAAACGTTTAGGTTCTCGTCCTGACACGGAATATGGACTCTTGCCATTAATCTTAAAGGGAATATGTCGCCAATTTTTTTTTACTTATGAAATCAAGACCCTGATCCATATGCTTTTCCTCTCAGTCGTTTTTATTTCCTGGGTGTAGATTTCTCTTTTTCGCCGTTTATATACTTAGATTGGGGGAAGACATTCTTGCTTGCACTCCCTTTTAACAGCAGTCAGAGAGATACTTTACAGCAGCTTCTTTGCACATAGGTTCTTAAACAGTTTCTTCCATAGACTTGTATAGGAGAGTTTTCACT
This sequence comes from Phyllomedusa bahiana, assembly GCA_025379985.1. Classification (NCBI taxonomy): domain Eukaryota; kingdom Metazoa; phylum Chordata; class Amphibia; order Anura; family Hylidae; genus Phyllomedusa; species Phyllomedusa bahiana. Next base: position 28,151 of record JAODAL010010737.1, on the reverse strand, counting down.
GTGAAGGGGAGGGGGAGGGGGAGCTGTGACATCTCCCTCTTGTGACTGGGGGGATTCGTGTTATCTGTACACATTGGGGGTCTCCTTCAGCTTGATCCTGCTTTTACTGATAATGAGCCACTGCTGAAAAGCCTCTAAACAGAGCAGGAAGTGTCAGAAAGATTATTAGGCCCTTAGTGGCCAAAGTAAAACTGCAGGACTTAAGAATTATAAAAAAAATATTGAAAGTGATCTGGAAAATTAAAAAACACTAACCAAAAATTTTCCCACAAAATGTGTTAAATAAAAATGTGAGTTAAACAATAAGTCATTTTTTTTGATGACACATTCCCTTTAAAGGTTTTTTTTTTTTTACTATCTTAAAAGCGTTTTACACCCCCTTTTTCTTCTCATGCTGCGGTGGTTCTTTAAACATTGTGAACATATTTGCTTCTGCTGAGTTTACCCGAAATATGGGAAAAAATTTTCTTCTTAAACAAAAACTACGGGTGCTGTGAAAACAACTACAATGGCTTATCTGTACAAAGAAGTAATCTTAAGAAACAATATTTTCTCGGGAGCCGTCTGTCCTCGGGGGTAATCCTTCCTATTTTCTGCTCCCCTTTGTAATCAAAAAACAAGCTAGGGTTTGGTATGCAAATAACATGAAACCTTTGCACTCAACACATAAAAGGGGGATGTAGGACAACGTCTAGGTCTAAAACTTTATTTGTTCCCCATAGCAACCAATCGAGCGCCCCCCTATTTTTTCAGAGCATTTATGAAATGAAAGGGGAGCTTGATTGGTTGCTAAGGGCAAAAAAGAAATCTTAAATAGACAGTTTTCATACATGGGGCCCCAAAGTTCTTCCTCATGACTAAAGTAAAATCAACAAAGCAATAAAATTTAAAAAAATTCTTCCAATTAACAGTCTCTTTTTTTTCAAAGAAAATCTTGTAGTGAAAAAATTTTTAATTTCGGGATGGACCCCCCCTTTAAGGCATGGGAGGGACTTACCTCATTATGTTGCCCTATTGTTTTTGCGCAATTGTACATATTCCCACCCTTTTTAGGTTAATATAGAATGTTTTTTCAAATTTTCTTTCCCGTCATTGTCTCCCTTGCCTTAAGCAGTTAGCCGAAAAAAATCTTTGCAGTAAAAATTTTTCTTTTTTATGAGACAAAAATGATTTTTTTAAAGAGCAGAAATTTTTTTTTTCTACCTAAAGGGAAAAAAAAAATATCTGGTTGACCCCGGGTAAGTTGCCAAGCCTGTGTTTTTTACTTTGGGTTTAAAAATGAGTTCATTATGCAGTCTGAAAGAGAGAGCTTCACCAACAGGATTAAGGATATTATCCACCGGGTGGAGACTCTACTGAAGAAGGAGGCCAATGGTGACAGAGAAGACGACATTGATAGGCTCACTACTGGTCCAGGCACTTCTTCTCTGCCTAACTTACAGGTATGTAGTGAAGACTTTTCACCCTTTTTTAGTGATTTAAAAAGGGAACCGTCAAAATTTATGCCCCCCCCCTTTCTGAGGAAAAGCACAAGCTAGTTCAAAACCCGTGTTTCCCCGGTGTCCCCCCATTCTGAAGATGCTGCAGTTTTAGAGTTTTAATGCCAAACTGCAGTTTTAAAAACCCGAAAAAAAAGTCATTCAAAGATAGTTTTTTTAATCCCCCCCCACCTGAGGCAGCCCCCTCCCCCTCAATGAATACGCCAGGGGGGTGAGCGCCTTTGGAGGGCAGGGCTAACACCGGCCATGAATAAGTTTGAGCTTAAATCTTAAAAACCCACATCTTTAAGAATAAGGGACACAGCGCTGGAAACAGATATTGACACTAGCTTTTCTGCCCCACAAGGGGGGGATGTTATGGGAAGGTTCCCTTTAAAAAGCACTTGGAGAGAATTTATGAATGGCTCTGTGACAGTTTTCTAGCATAAACAGACACACATTTTGGTGCACCACTGATTTTTTAAATTGTTTTTACATTGCTTTTTACATTGCTCTCACATTTACAAACAAAATGCATTTCAATTTAGTACCTTTCTTAGTTGGGCTCATGTTTTAGGGTGGAATGTCTGTAGTCTGGTTTTTTACCAAAACTTTTAAAAAAACCCTCGCCTCCACCTCCTGGGCTAAGTTGAAAACTCCCCCAAAACTTGCCCCTCCAATCACCACCTTTTCCAGCGCTGCCAGAGCCCAGGTTTTCCCCCCCGGTACCGACGATAAGCATTTTATGAATCACAAATGCTGCAGCCCAAACACTGACCCCTGGGGACTTTTAATGCAGATTTGGTTGGGGCATATGTATCCATGAACTGTGTCACAATGAGGGAGCAGGGGGAGAGTGGGAACACTGAAGCTCTGGCATGGTGGTGGGAAGTATGGGTTAATTTTCTATTTTGGTGCAGTGGGAGTTGGTAGGGTGGTTTGTAAGGGCATGTTCACACGCTGTGTGTACATACATTTTTAGATGCTTATTTGGATCCGTGTTTCGAACCCTAAATGGACCCAAATACACATCAAACAATGAGCAGTGTGATTTACATTGCTTTCAATGTAAAACATGCCTCAGCGTTCAGACGAGTGATCACCGATGCGTGTCTACTTGCGTCTTTCGGATTCGTTCAAAGAATTGACGTGTCAATTCTTGATCCGAAAGACGTAGCAGGCGCCTTATTTAAAACTATAGGGTGCGATCCTGCTGCAGCCAAAACGCATCCAAACACGCACCTGCATGTTGGATGCGTTTTGGATCCCATTGAAACAGCGCTTTTGGTTGCGATTTTTGGATCCAAAACGGATCCTATACGCCGTGTGATCATATCCTAAAAGTTTTGGAAAACCTCTTTAATGTTGTAAAGAAATTTTTAGGGTGGCATTAGACACATCATGTTTTGTTCTAATACTGTATATCCTGAGGTAATCAACCAGATCCATAATATTCCAAAACAATCAAATGCAATCAACTGAAATCTCAGGTTATATATTCACTGATATAAGGAGTATTATTGTCATGAGATCTATGTGCAGTAAAGAATTTGGCACAATGTTTAATATGGCTTTTCTTTATTTTTCTTCAGGCTGATCTGCAACTTCAAGAGTTATCTCGTTCCTTCTCCTCTTCTTCACTTAGTGGTAGGTGCTTGAAATTACCCTATTCTACCAAATCTAAGTGGGCTCTGTGTTTTCTGTCAGTCCAAGCGATGTCTCTTATTAATAATGTTTTGCTTTTCTTATTAGATTTAGTAAGTACAAGTCCCAGCAAAGGAATTGGTTCCCCTGGTCAACTCTACCAGAGCAGTCCTGTTCTAGACAATGATGTGTTTGGTCCAGCTGGACCTCTTATGGGCGCAACAGACCTGAGAACAAAATCTCTTCCTCCTCCTATGACCATAGGTAATTCCTTCATTTATATTATAGTTAAATAATGAAAGTTGCTAATGTCTACGTCTTAATAAACAGTTTACCAATTTATCATAGTGAAGCAGAGCAGTGTGCGACATCCTGCAACATAATACAATGGTGACAATAGCACATATTGCCCTGACTATGAAGGTATCTGCAGGTATTAATAACCTTGTAGATGGACTTTAATGGAAAATTGGATAATATCTTTGGTTTATCATGGAAAGAAAAAAAAAAGGAAATCAGGAAGAAATTAAAGAGAACCTGTCACATAGATTATGCCCCCCTTGCTGAGGACAGCACAAGCTAGTGTCAGACCTGCTGTTTCCAGCGCTGTGTCCCTTATTCTGTAAGATGCTGCCGTTTTAGTGTATTTACTGTTCAAATCTGCAGTTTTCAGCCAGAAAAGAGTCATGAACAGAGTCTGTTTCATTCATGACCCTCCCACCTGAGGATAGCCCTGCCCACCTCACAAATGATTATCCTATTACTTTGAATCGGTAGAAATATGTCAATAACTGTCAGGTGGGTGGGGCTAGCCTTAGTTGGGTGGAGCTAACACCTGCTCATGAGTAAGCTAGACTCTTTTGTGGCTGCAGACTGCAGATTTGAGCACTAAATATGATAAAACTGCCGCATCTTACATTATAAGGGACACAGCACTGGAAACAGCAGGTCTTTCACTGGCTTATGCTGTCCTCATCAAGGGGGGAATAAATCATGTGACAGGTTCTCTTTAAGCAAAGCATTTTGTGCTTGCTTTGGTAAAACTGCTGGGTATATAGAAGGGTCAATTACCAAGTTAGACATTAGGGACTGCATTAAAGGGGTTGTCCGCTTCATACCAAAAATTAATAGGATCCTGGTCAACGAATATTTATTTGTGCCCCATAAGTTAAAAAAAAGACCTATACTTGCTTTCCTCGGTTCCAGCACTGGGTCTCTCTGGTCTTCCATTTACCGTGTTCTTCTGAATGGTTACTTCACTGTCACATGCCTCTGCTTACATCACCATTCAGAATGGTTCACTTCCAAACAGTGATGTAAATGAGTGTCACATGACTGCTGAGAGCAACCGGACAACCCCTGTAAGGTTCTGCAGACCGTCTGAAAAACTGGCCGAAAATGAATACAAATGGGCTCTATGTAAAACCCGTGCAGCAGTCCCCACTGCACGGGTTTTCCTCCCGCCATTTTTCCAGCCTGTGGGCCGCCCAAGTAACATTCTACATGCACATTCTTCCATACGGTTTTCGGACGGAATATGTGCAAGTGAATGTGAATGGGGGAGGGCTTTTCTCCGCTCATCGCGGAGAAAAGCCGCCCCCCACTCCTCCACCACGGCCATGTGCACGGCACACAAACCGGACAAATGCCGGTCGGATAAACCGACCGGTATTTATCCATTTCCATGTGATCACACCCTAAATGGACAGTGACTGGCAGAAAGTTGAACTTCGGTTACACTCTAGTAGACCCTTCCAATTTTTCCAAATGTTAAATCATATTATTAATGGCTGTTTTGACATCCACCGTGCTGACTTTTTTCAGCATTCTGGTACGGGAGCATCTAAGATTGCGGTTACCATTGTTTGGAATTGGAATCACTTTGCATCCTTTCAACTTTTGATACTTGGCCTTATTAGGGATTCCCACCTGCATTTTCAAATCCATCAAAAACAGATGTACTAGAAAAAAAACGGACATCAACAGAGACCAACTAAAGTATAATAATCTGTTTTTTAATAGATTCTTCAGTTATCAGTTAAAAAAAAACGTATACTTTGACATCAGCTCACAACCAGTTTTTCTCCAATTTTTAATACTTTAAAATGGATGGTCCATTTTTGTTTAGGTCTGATCTTTCTGCTTATGTAAAGAAATGAAACACGGATCCTTTAAATGGACAAAAGAGCGGATACAAATAGACGACCATCTGTTTATATTGGTTTCACATTGAACTGAGTGTAAAAAAAACCAGAATGCTTCTTTCCGTTAGAAACCCTTTTTTTACGGACACAATAGTGCAGCAGCCTCTGCTGTTCTCAACACCGAAAAAAAATGGATTTCTGATAGAACGGAGCGGAACTGACCTAATGACTTTAAGAACCCATTGCAATCAAAGGGAGACCATTCCTTTCCGTTTCAGTGTATCACAATGGACAGGAACAACAGATTTCACAACACAGCTGTAAATCCACCCTTACCTACATTACAGTGTTATCTATAAGCATTAGAATGCTACTAAATCTTTACGTTCTTACACTTTATCTAGTGGGGAATTGTTTTTTGACGTTTTTTTTTCCAATTTACTTATCCATAAAAAATATCAAGTGACGATTGCAATACATTTATAGAATCGCTTCTGATTTGGGAGAGTATGTTATTCTTTTAGATTATGCCATGCTCACCCTATTGTTTCTCTTGCACAATATTTTTCCTGTTTTGGAACCAGACATCCATAGCCCTCTTTCAAGCAAAATGCTTAGAACAGTAATGATTGAACCACAGTTACAGTGTCCTGTGAAGAACATCATGTGCCATAGTATGAAACACATATACAGGGTGTAACAATAACAATTTTTAGGGCTTCATAGAAAAATGATACCAAATGACAATAATCTAAAACAGCAGCATAAGTAGCAATAATTAAAGGTATAAATCATACCATCCTTAATCAAAGAATCCAAATAGTGGTGGGGACAAGGGGATATTCCCTTTGTCTGGAGAAAAAAGGATTCAGTCTCCAGAAGAGAAAGCCTTCTTCACCAAGAGAACTATGAATCTGTGGAATAACCTTCTGAGGAGCTGGTCACAGCAGGAACAGGTGAGGGTTTGAAGAAAGGTTACTACTAAATAATATCCATACTTATGTAGCCATATAAAATATATAGATCCAGTCTGATGGCAACTTTGGGTTCAGGAATGAAATCTTCCTTAGGTCAGATTGGCTCTTAAGTTATGGGTTTCAAAGTCTTTATCAGTAGGGAAAATAAACCTTAAAAGCTCCATTTCTCCCTCTCTTCAATCAGTATATTTTCCACTCTTGGGTTAAACTTGATGGGCGTGTGTATTTTTTTACGCCATATAACTATCAATACATGTACTTGTTCCCAACAGAAAGGAACAAGGTTCTTGAACCTGAGAGCACCCCTCAACTTCTGGGCCTAAAGTAGTCACTATGGCTGCTGTGACCATAGTTTCACCCATATAAATATAGATGAAGACATTCAGCTAAAGGCACCAGAACCTGTAGTGCTAACCTTGTAGCCAAGTATGAATTTAGGACGTTTGTCAGCCATTGTTACTATTTACAATAGATGTTTTCTTGCGTTGTATCCTCACTGTATATATTATTTGTCCCCATGCACCATTTGTGGGATGAATGAAAACTTTCTTGCAGTACACAGTGAGCCAAGAAGATGTATGGATGTCCAACTAACTTCTTCAAGGGACTGTCCACGATTAAAGGGAAAAAAGGACAATGTTTGTGCATTGGCTGTATCTATTATTACAGTTGTGTCCCACTCATGGTATTGGGGTTAAGCTACAATAACAGATACAAGCCATGGACTAGCATGGTTTGTTTCTTGAAAAAAGGGCTACTTTTTCATATTTTCAAACCCTTTTAATGTATAATCCTGTAAAATAGTACAATCTAGCAATGAGTTCAGAAATCTAAGTGCCGACATTTCAGCATCAGGTCAGTGTCAGCATAATGAAAGTGTTTCCACGAATCTGTGACATCCTGACGAAGTGTTAAAACTAATTAAAAATCCAAAACTTACATGAGTTGTTGTTTTGTATTGTGATCACTATTTTATTCTTTCAAGATAAAAAAAAATCTGAATCACACAAATTTTTTGGTACAGGATGTCCCCGACTTACACCGTTCCGACTTATATCTGTCCCCTAGTTACGGAGACTTATGGGCCATGCTGGCACTTGTAGTTCCATGTTCCACAAGAGATAATAGCTGTGGAATGACAAGTGCCAGCATACCACAGCAGCACATGAGGTGAAAATGAGGTGAAATCTTCTTAATAGGGGCACATACAGCAAAACTAATGTAAAAACCCTTTGCTGCACTATCCAAAAATAAAAAAGTTTTTATAAATATAGTTTTTATATGGAGTTATATTTAATAAATATACCTGTTCTGACTTATATAAAAATTCAACTTAAGAACAAACCTATCCCGTTCATAACCTGGGGACTGCCTGTATTAGGATTTCAAAATCTATATATGAAATACATCATATTTTCCATGAAAGTAGTAGCTGTCATTTCTGAACTTGTCAATTTTGTAGGTGACATTACGTTTGTCACTGAAGGCAATCCGATTTAATAACTTTGTGCATGTTGCACAGTTTAAGCAATACCCACAACCATATAATACATTTTCAGCTCAGGGTTGAAGATCATTGGTTGGAGCTTGAAATTCCCGAACATGTTACATCAGCAAACAGATTCAGCTGATTCCAGAAGTTATTTGTGTTCCTCTGCTTTGCTGTTTCAGGTCTTTAGCATATTTCTATAATTGCTGTATGTTTGCTTTTTAGGTTCCCCATTGGCAGCTAGCAGAACCTGGCCTTCCTTTGAAACAACATCCAGTCCAGCTGTACCTTTCTCAACGAGCTATTCCATGCCATCTTCACACACTTTCCCACCTACAACCTTCAGTTCCATGAATAGTGGTAACTACTTTTCTGCTTTACCACAGCACTTGATGCCTTCATCATCATTGGGACATATGAGCTCCCAAAATTCCTTATATTCCAACATGATGAATTCTTCTATCAGTCATGGAAATGCTTTGCAGCACATGCTGAACAGTGGTATGGTGCCACAGACTATGACTAATGCTTTAGCTTCTAATGTTCCACCAACCACCCAGTGGTCTCCAACAGCACCTATGTTTTCCTTAGCTAATGTTTTATCCCTGGCTATGAGCATGGCTCAGACCTGGTTACCAGTAGCACCAAATGCTACAACACAACCTCAAGGGATGCCTCCTGCCTTTCCTCAGCCAATGTCTGGACACTTCCAATCTCCTCAGATGTACCCTACAAGCTACTCTCAACCTCAAAGTCCAGTCAAAGATTTCCGTGGTCAGTGCCCTTATGTATACCCTGCGTCCCCTCATACCAGTGGGATGTATCTTCAGAACATGTCAGGCCAAAATTTTTCGAATGTAAGTGGCAATTTGTCACAGCCTTTTGCACCCCCAGACTGTGTGCCACAAAGTGGAATATTTCCTCAGCAAGTGCCATCTCCGAGCCTATCAGGATACCATCAACAACCTACTCAACAGCTTGAAGTGCCACCTTCTCCTGGGATTGTCAAGGACTTGCCTGAGCTCCAGCCAGGGTTAGGGGGCTTCAACGAGGTGTCTTCATCCCCTACTGGAAATCAGGTTTCAGAAGCTACTGGATGTGTGGTGGGACAGACCATGAACAAACCTGTAAGCATTAGCTTTTAATGTGTGAGGTGATGTAAATTGTCTTGTCGGGATGTGGTTCACTCAACATAATAACACATGGGTTAAGTTCCTGCTAGATTCTCCAAATAAATCCGTTAGAACTATGGTGCTCCAAGCTTGGAGAGTATTATATTGTGAGCTGAGCCAAATTATGACCAAATTATTTATACAAATTAGTGAATTTTGAATTCATTTTCTACAAAAATTGATAAGACTTTTAAGGTATAATACAAAGATCCATGTAATGTATGAATCCTTATTGAAATATAGGATTCAGAGAAACTAAGGGGGACATGTATGAAGATCGGCGCGTTCGTCCATTCAGTGCTGACATTATTATACCACACATTTACAAAGTAAAGACCCCTCAGACAAATCAGTGATATTGCTTTTATTTGGAACTAGCAGGGAATAAACCTTTATCTGTATAAATTATATTTTATGTTTTATGTGTTGGACTTTTGTTTTAGGCTTATACATATAAGTGTTTGTGCTTAAACGTAGGTGCCAAGTCCTGGCGCCGACAACCATGTGCTTGAACTCACAGTGGAAGTTCTCAAGAAAACCTTGATTGTCTTAAAGAGGGATTAACATTTGCAGATTTAATAATGAGGGACATCTTATGACTACCTATACAGTATACTAGTCTCCTAAACAATATATTGCTTTTAATGCTGTTTACTCTACTTCTTAATCATCTCTCCATGACTGAGTCCTTAGGACATCAGAGGGAAAGGAGGAGATAGACTCACAGGGTATACTAGTAGTTTTTGTGGAAAAACTTGCTGCTGCTTTTTTATTGCTGTTTTAGAGTATATTACTGGTTTTGTGTGTGAATGACTTCTACTTTTATATGATAATCAGATAGTAGTATGTAAGCTTCAACTTTTTGATATGTTGGTGTTCCTACCGCTGAGTGCATTGGGTAAGTTGAACAAGGTACAATTAATTCTTTAGTGTATCTGGATAGAAGGAAAAATCTTTAGAGCCCTCCAGTCCATAGACACTAAACAGATAAGATATTTTAAATGGGTGTCATTTACACTAGTCCGCTTCATAGATTCATAGTATATTTTTATGGTGAATGTACATAGATTTTTCAACAGTTGAAACAATTGCACATTTATTTCTTCTATAAGGCTATGTTCACACGTGGTATTTTCGGCACGCATTTCGTGTCGTATTTGCGCTCTAATACGAGCGAGATGCGCGCCGAAATTATGGTAACCCACAGTTCTCATAGAGAACTATGGATTACGCCTCCTCCTCCCAACTCAGTACAAAACGATCCGTATTCCCTATCAGCGAAGACTTGTTCCCGCAACTAACCCGCACTTTCTATTTTAATCTGTGGGCAGACCCAGGAACGTGTATCTATCTTTGCAAGGGGCGTGCCATGGACTTCATGCGCAATCTGCAATTTACGCCGGGTGAACATAGCCTAAGGCTTGGTTTACATCTGCCCTGGAGGGTCTGGAGGGTTTTCACACTGCCGGTCATGCCCAACATTAGACCGTAATAAATGACCAAGCGAACCAATCGCCAGGCATAGGTCAGATCTGCTAACCATTCTGGTATCCCAATCAAAATCGGCCTGGACCTATTGACTACAAGACAATGGATGTCCAATACTACCATTTTCTAAGTTTCTAATTGTGGTGTCCGATCTATATTGTTAATGGGAAAAACAATAGCTTGAGTGGCTTGTTTTCTCCGATAATTCTTAGGAATTCTGCAACTCAAAGGCTCAGCATGGACACTCCGATGCGGATGTGAACCTGGTGTTACAAAATTTGACACCAAGGTCCACAAGTATGAAAACCCCCCAATGTGTTAATTATGGGATAATGTTCTGCTGATGGTAAGATATTATCTTCTCCTTCACCCCCTCTTTTAATCTGGGGAATCAAGATAGGTTAAAGGGGTCAAACTGCCGTATAATTGAGCATACTATTTTAGCTGAGCCCGTTCAGGAGAACAACAGATGTATCCCAAAAAGGAGATGCAGTGCCTCCAGTACAAATACTACAGAGACAGGGGATATCAATATCCCGTTCAAGTAAAATGAACAGGTGTAATCCAACCAATTCCTTAGGGTGGGACAAGTATCTGTAAGGGAGCAAAAGTCCAGATCCATACGGCTCAGCCCCCCACCATTGGACGTTGTGAGGCTTAACACTCTTGGCCATTTGCCCAGGACCTCACTGACTGTTTTTGCATAAAGCCATGGCTTTATCTGGTCCCTTAGGCACCGGCGACTTCGGCAGCTCCACATTATCAATATGACCTCACCCTTAGTGGGCCACCAACGCCGAAAGATCAACCCAGTCCCCTGACAACTAGGAGGCCAAATACCCCGAAACAGCTGTGCAGACAAGTTAGAACTTTAACTGTTTGTGGCTCAAAGTTCCTCTTCTTCAACAGATTGACTAGGCTCCCATGGCGAGCGTACATGTGGACTGAGGACTTGTAGTACGTCAACATCCAATAGAGTAAGGGCGGCAGTTAGGAGCCACGCCTCAGCACTTTTCCCCAAAAGGCTGAGATTTGCTATTCTTACAAGTGAAAACCGTGTCAGTGTAGGGTCGAATGGCAAGTATAACACTCGACTACGCACTGAGACTCTCAATTTTTTTTACTTTGGTTCCTGTCTGGTCCTCTTAAGGCAATTTAAAGATATTTTTACCCCACCCTTCTCAGAAAGCCAACGTTCTGTTGTTGGCCCTAAGATGTAAGCATCAGGAATTTCCATTTTGCACTGTCTGGTTTGGCTGTTAATACATCATGTTGTAGGCCTCTCACTAAACCCAACTTCCCACTCTCCCCAGACCAACCAGACAAAAAACTCCAAGGGGCGCACCGCAAGAAAGTAACAGTCTGCCCCCCCTCACTGAACAACCCCCCTCGCGCCCGGCGAAAACGCCCAACAACTGGTCTCCTTCGGGTTAATAATTAAGAAGGTGCCATAAGTGGTTAGTCGGCGGGTTCCTGGCGGCCCTGAGTAGAGGCACTGTTGTCATCCTAATCGGAACCTCTATCATTCCAGTGTTCTCACCATGGCGAGACAAACCAATACATAGAAATGTAATGGCGTTCTAACTCCGAGGGTAGCCGCACCTCGCAAGCCCCACCTTCCGCACCTTCTCCCAACCAATAACACCCCAACCACTTGATACCCCTTATCCCAAGTGTCTACTGAAAGACACTGTATACGTTAGACCCGATACAGTCTATACAAAGCATCCACAATAAATCACAGTGGTTGATAAATCTGTTGCATAGGTTATAACTGACAAGTCAAACTTAGTACCCATTACCCATAAAGTATTGCTTTACAATAAACGCCACTAACCTGCACTAAAATTTAGGTGCCGCCACCACTTTTACCAGTGGAGGCCGATAACCGTGCCCCAGAATGACCGACACCAGGCGCGCTACAGTCTGACCACACCTCTAGAAATACAAAGACCCCTGAGGAAGTCCCCGCAAATACCGGGCAACCCAACAAAAAGGCTCCCCAAGAGCTCTCGACTACTGGCGCCACACTGCCAAGATACATCAGCCCCCCAAGCTGTGTTATTTCCCAATTGAAAATGTCATGAAGGATATACATTTGAGGGGATATTACAGTAAATTCCAATGTCCTGAATAAAAAGGTTTCTTTCTGTCTACTCTGCCTTTAATAAAAAAGTGGATTCCTTTTGTTCAGGTTTTAAATGACTAGAATTTGGAAATTACTAATATAAAAATAGTCATTCATTATTTAGTAGAATCACGTTTAAAGGGCATCAGTTATTTGCGGCACTATAGTAGAGCACCCTTCAATTATCCGAGTAATTTGGATCCAACTGATAGTCATTGAACAATTCTTCCCTGAAACCTCTGGAACCCACAGAAATGTGTGACGCAGTAGTTAGGCTGGTTCCACACATGGCGGACTTGTATGCAGATTCGCTTTGCAGATTTTGAACCACAAATCCAAAGCAACTTGGGGTAGGTTCACACAGCGTTTTGGATCCGAAAAAAACACATTCACAAGCGCTGCGTCAATCGCATGCAACATGCAGATACGTCTTTGGCTTCGTTTTGGCTGCAGCAGGAACAGCACCACAATCGTTATCAAATAGGACGTCTGTGTGTCTTTCAGACCAAGAATTGTATAACAATTTCTTTGAATGGGCTCAGAAAGTCGCCATGTGTAATAGACAACCGCCCACCCCCCAACCCCCCACCTCCATATGACGTTATACGAGCACATTCCCCCCAGTGAGCAGTCAGCCCCACACACAACTAGTTCTAGTTTATCCAACCCCCAAACAAACATCTAGCCCACACCCATAAGCGATCAACTAAGTTCGTGACTGAACAACCTATGCGTGTTTTTACACAATAACAGCAATGAAATTCATACAGCACCAAGCACCCCTCAGCAGAAAATTTGGACCGTATACGCGATACGAAACCCCCGATCCAAAAACGTGGAACCACCAACACGCCATTAGCAACAAACCCCACAAAGTGATAACGCAGTGAATAGGCGAGTAATACAAAAACGCCATATCAACAAGCCACCCGCAAATATCTGCATGGACAATTAAACAAGCCTGCATCTAGGAAATAATTCGGAACTGCGTCATGCTTCATACAGAAATCCACAAAAGAAGCGTGGGACCCGACTCAACCTTTTCAAAAAAAGACGCCACGGAGACCAAGGCCAGGAACGTTCACTGAGGCCATCCAGCGCGAATTTCTCGAAATCTAACAGCAAATAACCTTTGAGGGTTCCTGTGATTGGCCTGCCCATGCGACCCTTAATCTGTATGTCGTTGCATTGTGGCATTTTGCATTCGGCGACTGGAGAGCCTCATTACAATTGCGCGGATGGAGTCAAATATCTATGTGTAGAGGTGACGGCTTTATTTGATAACATTTATTTTGCCTTTACATATATCCGACTAATCAATGAATCCAGATATATACGAGAAGTGAACACGCTAAGTTCCAAATGTAAGTACATGCCAATTAGATATAGCTGGGGTTGAAGGGGTTGAACCACACTACAAAATGACGTCAGCGTTCAAACATGTAGCGGAAACACTAAAAGAAGCACACGAACATACTGAGTGTAACTACTACTTCCCATAAAATATTTACTTGATGTGGGCTTCACATTTCATACTATGTCTTTAGTATCGTCAAAGTGAGCTAACCAAAGTGAGTAGTTGTTATCACCAATTCCATTTGAAGGTTCTCTCCTGTGGTTCCCCGCGATATTCGTCAACCCCGACTCTGTGTACCTTCACCCGACATATAATCTATTAACTTCTCTTACAGGAGACTCTTCTTCATCTTTCATCACGTCCTACCCCCAATCAGACGACGAGTACTGGAGAGTAGACTCCAATTCACTACTATAATAGCCGGGTCGCGTGCTACTATTCAAAACGCACGCCACAGTGCCACCAGTTTCATGCCCATAACCACCATAGTAACTAACCACGAGGACATCCATGCATCGGCTTCAGTTGAGTCTCCGCTGTAAATCTATCTACATACAAAAGCGCCAAATATGAACTGCAGTTAACTTTAGATGTAAAATCCACCATCCCTGCAAGCAAGGTCCATAAAAAGCTTCTGAGCTAACCAAGACGCTACATTAGCCGATTGAACTACCAGACACCGGCGCACCTATGCTAAATCCGCGACAAAGCATGCCGCAGCAGAGCACAGAGCAAACAGCAAGCATTATTTTCCTTCAGTGTTGAGGGACGTCCGGTCTCTGTAGAATTTACGCGACGCAAGTCAATACGAATGACACTGAGATGAGACAAACCAACACACTTCAGATAATCTCTATCTACACACCTTTTCACAGCACCTCCATTCACAGCGAGTATAACATAACGCACCACAGCAACCACCTATCCCATATAAGGCAAACAAATTGCCCACACCGACCAATTGCCACACTCACTACCCACACCACACCCTCAGTAACCACCCACACTGCGACCCCAAAACCCGGATCAGAACGACCCAATTCAAACCAGATACGCAAGCACGTCGAGGACAGTCAGATGTACAGCTACCACGAGTAGGAGCAAAACCTCAAGAACAAATGTGACAAACAAGCCACACTATGTCAATTGTAGAGCATCTAAACGCTCGCCGCTGGATTATCTCATCGAAGCAATTAAATTAATATTTATCGAATGAAGGAACAATCAGAATCACCATTAATGGATGTCGGGCGCAAATCAATGAGGAGGATAAGTACGACAGTGGATGAACGGTGGCAAGAGCGACTGACAGCGGGGCAATCCGGGACTGTGATAGGTGGAGATGACTGCTCGATCGGGGATCTAGATGGCTTAGGTGTCTCCGTATTGTATCAACTAAATGGAGTAGAGATTAGGTTGTGAGTGATAGATGTACAGAAGGCGCTGATGGAAACTATGGAGATAGAAAGGTGAAGATGAGGGGAAGCATTTGATGGGTTATAGAGGGGTGACAGAATGGGAGGTAAGGAGAAGAGGGCTACGATACAACCCAAGATAGCTGATCAGACGACGTGGTAGACGTTCAGGTCACGACGAGCACTCTACTAGCACAACACGTGTACCAAACACTTCGCGAAGCCAACACACACACGAAGAGTCCATGCCAGGTGGGACTGTTTAACCACACGACTTGCACCTCTAACCCAGCCTATACCCCCGAACCACCTCCTACTAGCCCCCGCAGAACATAACCAACAAAATTCCAACCTGAAATCAGAACCCCCATGCCCGCGCTCTAGAAAGAATGCTGGAAAGATCGCGTCTACCTGACGGGAGTACAAGGCCCAGCAGGTGCCCGCAGACTTAATCTCGAACCAACGCGCCAGAGACCCCGCCCAACTCAGCAGATCAGAGTGAGCGTCGGGGGACAGTAAGAAAAACAGCACGAGCCAAACAGCCCCAACCCCTCCCGGAGTCCCTAAAAGGGAGAGATGATGTGCTTCATGATTCTACTTAATCTGCAAAAGTAATATAAATACTGAGCAAGAAAGCGCCAATTTGAGAATAAAAACTTTGCTCACCTCACCCAGACACCTTATGAATGCCTGCGTCACCCTGTTGGCATAGAATACGCGATCTATTCACGGTGCCTGAAAGAGGAAAAGCACCTTTTAATCTTATTATTATAAGCTCAAAAAGTGGACCTACCCCCAATAGTAGGAACAGGAAATAAATAGGCGACCCTTGATTTGAGTCAACTTCCACTAGTCAGATTTGAATAGAGACCAAGAAATCCTAACAAGGCACAACTCTGCGGAACTTTATTAAACAACATGCATTGTAGAGAGTGGGATACGGAGAATTAGCAAGAGTGTTAGGAGAAGCAAATGTTAATGGGCCATAAGATATCCAGAACTTATGAAACTCGAGCTACCACAAGTTTTGTTTGATTACCACATTTACCATCGGTTACCACACCGGACAGTACTCTAAATGTGGCTAGTGTTGTGAATTATTAAGGCTATGTTCACACTAGAGTCGGACGTTTTAGACGTGTATACGGGCGAAGACCGAACAGAGCGGCTGCAAAAAAGTATGCGTCCCCGAAAATATGATCTGTAAATTATCCTATAGCCATAAAGAGTTGTGATGGACACAGAAAAAGGCTGTGCATTACTTGCCGTGTTACCCAGCGCCGTGTATTGAACGCCAGTAGCAGAGACTTAGAGAGACACTGGCGGGGGCTACAAGCATAAGTGAAAGTGGGGGTCAACACTACCTCGCCAACCCACAACACAGCCGGCTGCGGCGACCCCGAACGCGCGCAATGTCCCCCCCCTACCCTACACCATCACCCTAGGTGGCAACACGGCCCATGACCCAACATAACTGCTGGCGAACAAACCACTGCGGTGGAACAACGGCAAGTAATACACCGCATTCATAACATAAGAACGGCAAAGTGGCTACCGGAGATTAGAGCAGAACCTATTTCGGGGGACCGCATTATGCAGAGCGCTGTATACGAAACCACCGGCAACACGTCCTAGTAAAAGATCAGCCTGGACGCAATGAACAAAGGCCTAAAAATACCAAAACCCTCGCACATTAGAAATGTGGGTTAAGGGCGCAAGAGTAATCCAACACAAAAGGTGAGCAATTTTTCAAATATGACATAAAATGCCAGAACATCAAACAAACAACTACGGAGGGAAGGACAGACAGAGCAGAGAGGAAGGGGAGGCAAAATGCAGAAAAGTTCATCTAAACACGTCTACTAATGCACAATGTAAAAAAAGCAATACTAGTGTACACTTTTTAGGATTCTGTTGCTCCAATCTGGAATATGGAGGCAATAGCCGTGCAAAGGGGCTATCCTGTCCTTGTGGAGGTCCAAATTAGCTTAAAAATATACAAGGGTGCACCTAGAAAGATTACAACGATGCCTTGCTGCTAATGAAAGCTGCTCTCTAGAAGTTTATCTGCCACAAAATGGTCAGCTTCTTATACTTTTGTGACAGATTAGTAGATAAAGAAGCATCACATGGAACCATGAGCTGTGAGGGTCTATTGCACGTCCTATGATCTACAGACCGACCTCCTCACAGCTCAGAATGTTTTGGACATCGACGGGGAGTAGACTTCAAAAGAGGTGACCCTCTTGGATTACACAGACGGTCTCTACAAACTACTAACAGGCCCATTGAGTATGCTGTGGGGGGGGGGGGGGGGGAGGGGGGGGGGGGGTGGGGGGGGGGGGGGTATTGGTTAACACATTAATGAAACAAAAGATGTACAGACAGCGTTTTACATGCTGTGATACATAGGGTATAGTGCACAGCTGATATAGTATATCTATATAAGAAAGGTATGAATATATAGCTATAGTATAGAGTAATATAATAAAAAATAACATACATCCATCCAAAACCACGAAGGTATAAAACTAACTAATACATTAAAATACGAGACACAACGCAGTCCATGATAAGTAGGTAGGATGGAAGAGTCTAAGCTTTGGATTAATAATGAGTAATTGTAATTCCATTTGAAAATAAAAATATGCTTCTAGAGGATAGAGGCCAGGCGGCTTAAAAAGATTCACAAAATGCAGGGTCCAGGAATACAAATAACCAGAATTAATTATCCAGAACACGACTGACTCGTGAGCCACGCTAGAGCCACTCAATCATGGACTTGATTGATGAGAAACATAATCCTAAAACATGTCACGCTAATATTTAATTATACATATGTAATAGTGAGTGTTTAGAGATTTGCCTTGGTGATGTTGGCAAATAAGTTCCCATATTTGAATTGTACAATCTTTTGTTTATTTACACCTGTGTTAAAGGGGTTTAAGTCTTCATCGTCAGTCTTCATACAGATGGCATGATGAAAAAATGCTGCTTTGCTCTGGGTCACACTTCCAAGGTCAATCTGTCTATAATTAGCATAGAGCTCGCCGAGTAATCAGTCCGCTAATGAGGTCTCAGGTTAGCTCAGAAGCCTTCTCACATGGACCTGCTACAGGAGATTGTTTAACTAAAGTAAACAGGCAGTAATTACACTTTTTCCTGAAAACGACCAACTCTATCGACTGTCTGGAAAAGTTCTGTGCTGGCACAACGACCTGTGTGGATGATGTCCACCTCACCAAGCTAACAGATTGAACAAACAGTAGGGGGCAGGCAAGAAGGTACACCAGGGTCGGAGATTACTTGGGGAACCGGGACGACAGAGAACAAGAAGGTGATAGGAAATCACTTGAATAGACTATAGCCTTAACAAAGAAAATGAAACAACCACACATACGTCAATTTGGAAAACGTCTCTTCAAAAGTTGCATTGCGAAGTGTTTCCCTAAACATGTTATGAAAGCTATTCTATTGTATGAGACAACCCCTTCAAGCCCACATCTCAATGGCCTAGTCTCTATATACTGACTAACTTTAGAAAAAAAAAATAAGTCCTCACCTCTCCAACTAGACACCATCGCTATTGAAGGAGACTCCAGTCCCGGAAGCACATGCCAATGACAACACGGGCAATGGGCAAGTAACCCAATCACAGGACTCAATGGATTATTTGCTGTTAGCAGAGAAAGACACCGCTGGAGTGCCTTGTGAACAGTCTTGATGGTCAGTGGTTGAAAAGGTGAGATCTCATTTTTTTATTTTTTCAATGAGCATGTAGGTGCCGCATGATCCGAAAAAACCAGATCAAGATGCTTTATATTTCCAGTGCAGAAATTGTTCTGTGTGCATTGGGCTGAATAGGTGATTTTTGAAAACTCCAATCACTTTAACATATAGGGATGGGTATGTTCACATGGCGTGTTAGAGATCCAGCATTTATGATCTGTGGTTATCGGAACACGTGCTACACGGACCCAAACCATGCGAGTCTGAGCAATGAGTGCATATGAATTACATTGCTTTTGAAGTGGGTAAAACACCCATAGGTGTTTTTTTCAGAACGAGTGATCGCGTTAGTGCGTGTTTTCATCATAAGTTTAACAAATGCGTCTTTCTGATCCAAATACAAGAGAATTGTCATATCAATTCTTGATCTGAAAAAGGTACACAAGAGCAACGTCCTAATTAAAACTATAGGGAGCGATCCGCTGCAGGGGCCCGAAAACGAAGCGAAAGGACGGTACTGCATGTTTGTCATGCCGATTGACGAGCATGCGCTTTTGAATGTGTGTTTCGTTTTTCGGATCCCAAAACCCGCCGGGCTGTGTGAACCTACCCCGTTTCATTGGGCATTTGTGGTTGCAAAATCTGCACACAGCGAATTACGCATGACAAGTCACCCAAGTTTGGAACCAGCCTAACTACTGCGTAACATTTCATGGGGTTCCAGATGTTTCAGAAATTCAAGCACATCAGTTGGACAAAAACACGTATACATAGAAGGGGTCTAAAGTGCCGCAACTAACTGATGCCCTAAACTGATTATACTAATCATGCAGTGAACGTATATTATATTAGGTAATATTCCAAATTCAACGTGCCATATAAAGAACCTGAATCACAAGGAATCCACTTTATTAATTAAAGGCAGAAACCCTTTTTATTTCAGAGACATGTGGGAATATTACTGTATATATCCCCACAAATTATACCTATCCTGCGACATTTAAATCATGAAAACCAACAATTGGGGCAGGGATATTATTCCAGGCAGATGAGCACCAGAAATACTGATCGACCATGTATGGCGCCAAATATAATTGTCTTTCACAGCTTTACACCACATTTTAGCTATGTATGCTAGGTCAGCACGGTAGTCCAGACACTTCTCTAGCGCCTTGTCATGAACAAAGGGGCATGGCCGCCGATCGTAAAAGAGGTGGGCCAACCATAAATTGTTATTGCAGCTTAGTGCGCATAACAGTAAGCCAACAATCACCTAGAGGTGGTACAGCTAAGTTAAGACAAAACAGTTCCTAACGCAGCACCAAAGATTTATCAACACTGTCGAGATAAATGTGTGCGAGTAAGACTGTCTGAGTCTAGAACTTAAACCATTTCTTATCATTAGGGACACTATTGATGCACCATGTGTCCACGAATGATTTGTACATTAAGGGATAATGGTCAGCTGATTGTAAGCGCTAAGATCTCAAGCCCGCTTCTGGAGCATAATGGGCCCTAGCCAATTTATATGGGCAGAGAACACTGGCGATGATAGATGTTCCCGATCGGGGCGACATGACAGTGCCTAATACTCAACCGGGTCCACAGTGAGTCAGTCGGGGCTTACAGGCACCCACTTGGGGGGCTACATGTATGAAAACAGGGCTAAGGTTATTAAACTAAACCATTGATTACCGACTTATAGACAGAACAATCTTCGCTCCCCATTCTAATTTTTTTTAAGCATGGTTGGGGCTGGGTGAGGAGGCAATGAGGTGGCCTAAATCAGGGAACAAAAAGGGGGCAAAAATCCTCCGATTACTTGAAGGAGAGGCCGCCGCATACCTTGTGTACGGATGGGGCTGCGGATGAAGCGAGTTGACGACTGCCATTCAGGGGAATAAACAAAAAGAGAACCTCCCCAGCCGGCACTACGACGTAGTAATCTTGTAACAGGGGGGGGATAGCAAAAGCATAAGGGCTGAAAAAGGAGCGTTAGCGCTCCCAGCGCACTCCAATTGGATGGCCGTTATCCTCAGTTCACGATGTAGCGTCGCAGTGAGTAAGCCTAGCAAAAGATGAAAGGGGATTATGAATGCCAAAACCAGGTTAAGTTACAACTACATACAGCTGTGTTCGGGGTATTATGCCCCTCGTCAATGCCAGGTGTAGAACTTACTGGTTAGCAGGGTAGAGAGGCAAGAGTGGAGTCTCGCTCAGCTCTTTTCTCGCCCATAAGCCAAAATCTGCTTTAACAACAAAACCCAGTCAGTTGAGGTATCTGAATGGCAATGTAAAAGCCATCACACCGACGCAAATATATTGGTTCATGAGTCTCCTTAAGAGATGAAGAACTTTTCCCCTTCCGATGTCCCCCCAAAGGTGTACAGCGAGACTGAGTATTTCACTTGTGCATAGGCACTGCAATCCTATAGGGGAAACAGAACTAGAGATTGCCAGAGGGCGAGTCTCAGGGCCCTCAAAATAAAGTATGTATTATAGTGAGGGTGGGAGATAAGATAACTTACATCATACAGAGAACGATAATCGCCATAATATATACACATTGGGTGGTTTGTTCAACGTACATTGGACACATTGGTGTCAAATATTATGAAACACCAAGGTTCACATCTGCATCGGGAGGTGTCCATTAGGCTTGACCCTTGAGTGCATGATGTCCATAAGAACTAGATGGAAAAACGAGCACTCTAGGCATTGTTTTATTACCCAATTAAAGAAACAACGGAAAACACCGACAATAAGACACTTGCAGAACACCATTGTGGTCAATTGGGTCAGCCTAGGGACGCGGCAATAGGTGACGTGAAACCTTATAAACGGTCTGAAATGTTCGCCTGGCGAAAACCCGTCCGATACCCACCAGGGCAGAGTATAAACCAAGCCTATGAGGTGGAAGTGCTAATGTATCACGTGGGTAGGAACGGCGTAATTGGCATGGACACGAAAGTACGCCCATTCAATTACGCCGGGTGTAATCGGGAGTCGTCGCTGATACGAACGAATATAAGCGAGGTGGGGAGAGGAGGCAGACATCACCATAGTAGTCTCTAGATAAAACTTGGTGGGTTCACGCGGATAAAGAGATTTATTGCGGGCGCGGCGAACACGACTCGTAATTAGAGCGCACACATAGCGACTACGAACGATGCGTGCCGAGAAATAATACCTGACGATGTGGAACATAAAGCCTTTAAAGAAGAATAAATGGTGCGAAGACTGTTTTTGCAACAGTTTATAAAGAGCAATGTAACATTCACGCATAACAAATATACTAATGAAACTATAGAAGGCGGGAAAACAAGGTTACAAAATGTGACACCCCCTCTTAAAATTATCTATAATCATTTTTAGTGTCTATGGACTGGAGGGCTCTAGAAGAATTTTACCTTCTATCCCAGATACACAAAAAGAATTAATTGACCTTGTTTTCAACTTAACCCAAAGCACTCAGCGGTAGAACACACAGAACACACTTAATATCAAAAGAGTTGAAGCGTACATACACTACTTAATCATGGCAATTAACATAAAGAAAGTAGAAGATCATTCACAACACAAAACCAAGGTAATAAATACTACTAAAACAACAGTCAATAAAAAAAGGCAGCAGTCGAAGGTATTTTCCAACCAAAAACTAGCTAGTATACGCCCTGAGAAAGTCAAATCAACTCCTCCTTTCCCTCTGATGTCCTAAAGGAACTACAGGTGAGTCCTTGGATGGGGAGAAGATCATTAAGAAAGTAGAAGGTAAACAGCATTTAACGCAAGTTAAAATGTATTACGGAGAGCTAGTAAACTGTAAAGTGTTAATTCATAAGATGTCCCTCATTATTAAATCTGCAAAATGTTTAATACCCGTCGTTTAAGACAATCAAGAGTTGTTTCTTGAGCACGTTCCGACTGTGGAAGTCAAGCACAAGGTTGTTGGACGCACAGGACTTGGCACCTGACGATAGAGAGGCACGGAAACTACGATTATATAGTATGACGCGCCTAAAGAACACAAGTCCAACACATAAACCATACAGAAAAAAAAAAGAGTAACCAGAAAAAAAGGATTTAATATCCCATGCTGAGTTCCACATAAAAGCAATATACAACTGTATTTGTCTGTGAGGGGGTTCTATTACTTTGTAAATTGTGTGGTTGAATTAAAGTCATCACTAGAATTGGAACGAAACGCAGGGGCCGATCTTCCATACCTGTCACCCCTTAGTTTCTCTGAAACCTATAATTGTCAATAAGGATTCATGACATTACATGGATCTTTGTCTTAAACCATACAATCTTATCAAGTTTATGTAGAGAAAAGAAATCAAAATTCACTAATAAGTATAAAAACTTTGGTCATAAAAATTATTATTTTTTGGCGTCATCTCGAACAATGATAATACTATCTCCAAGTCTTGGAGCACCATAGTACTGAACGGGAATTAATTGGAGAATCGTAGCAGGACCTAACATAACACCAATGTGTTAATTATGGTTGAGTGAACCACATCCGTTGCACAAGACAATTTACAATCACCACACAACATTAAAAGACTAATGCTTACAGAGTGTAGTATTCTTTCAAGGCATGTTACCCAGCCTGAACAACCAGTAGTGACTTTCTGAATACCTGATTTCCAGTAGGGGATGAAGACACCTCTGTTGAAGCCCACCATAACCGCTGGCTGAAGCTCAGCCGCCGAGTCCCCTTGAGACAAATCCAGGAGAAGGGGGACGACTAATCAAGCCATGTTTAGTAGGTTGTTGATGGTAACCTGATAGGCCTGCGGAGAATGGGCACTTTGGCTGAGAGGAAATATTTGCCACTTTAGTACACACGAGTCTGGGGGTGCAAAAGGCATGTGACAAAAGTTGCCACTTACATTCGAAAACTTTTGGCCTGACATGATATCTGAGCGAATGACATCGCCTGGTATCTGAGGGTACGCATGTTATCACAAATAAGGGCACGTACCCACGGAAAACTCTTTGACTGGAACTTTGAGGTTTGAAGTTAGTACTGAAGGTACATCTGAGGAGATTGTAAGTGTCCAGTGACATTGGCTGCGTGAAAAGTTCATAGAGGCATCCCTTGAGGTTGTGATGTCGCATTTGGTGGCTACTGGCAACCAGGACTGAGCCATGCTCATAGCCATGTGAATAAAACATTAGCATATAGGAAAAACATAGGTGAGCAGCGTTGGAGACCCACAGGTTGGTTGGTGGAACGATTAAGTGAAGCTAAAGCAGTTAGTCATAGGTCCTGATGGCACATACCACTGTTCAGACGATAGTTGCTAGCAGAAGCAATATACCAATGAACAGATAGAAGAATATCATCACTGTTGGAAAATATAAGGAATTTTGGGAGCTCATAAGTCCCAAAGATGATGAAGGCAGTCAAGATTCATGAGGAAAAGCGGCAGGAAAGAAGAAGTTACCGAAACTAAGTCCAGTGGGAACTGGGAAGGTTGGTAGAGGGTGGGCAAAGTTAGGATAAGAAATTTGCCTTGAACAACACGTAGCGAGCAACAGGTACCAGGGCTAGGACAAGGAGACTGTTGTGGTTTACACAGGAAGGCCAGTTCTGCTAGCTGCCAACAGGTGGAACCTAAAGCCAAGCACCCAATAGACGCACAAAAAGAAGAATGCTAACGCCCATGAAGCACCAACACAGCGAAAGCAGAGGACCCCAACAAGACATCTGGAATACAGCCTGAATCTTTTTGCTGGATGCTTAACATGTATCGGTGAATTGCAAAGCTCCAACCAAAATGATGCTTCAACCTCTGAGCTGAAAATGAATTATATGGTATGGTAGCGGTAATTGCTTAAGACATGTGCAAACATGGTCACAAGAGATATAATAAAACGGGAGGAATTGCCTTCAGTGACAACCGTAATGGACACCAACACAAAGCTGATGACAAGTACAAGGAAATACAGCTACTACATTTCATGGAAAGATATGAATGTATATTCATATATAGGAATTTGTCGAAAAACGCTAATACAGGCAGTCCCCAGGTTAATGAACGGGGCAAGGTATTGTTCACTTAAGTTGTAATTATATAGTAATTCCATAACAGGTAAAAATTATTATATTAAAATATAACTCCATTATAAAACAACTATTATTATATAAAAACAGTATTATAATTTTGGATAGTGTGCAGGCCAAAGGGTTTTAACATTAGTATAGCTGTATGTGCCCCTGTTTAAAGAAGAATTCACCTCATTATTCACCTCATGTGGCTGCGTGGTAAGAGGCTTGGGCAGCTGAGAGTCCATTGCCACAGCTATATGCTCTTGGTGGAACATGGAACTACAACGTGCCCAGCATCCCCATAAGTGCTCCGTCACTAAGGGACAGATATAAAGTCGGAACGAGTGTAAGTCGGGGACTTACCTTACGACGAAAATTTGTGAGATTCAGATTTTTTTTGTTATCTTGAAAGAATATAAAATAGTGATCAACAATACACAAACAAACAACCCTCAATAGTAAAGTTTTTGGGAGATAGATTTAGATTAGTTTTAACACTTCGTCAGAGTGATGCACAAGATATCGTGAAAAGCACTTTCAATATGCTGACACTGACCTGATGCTGAGAAAATGTCGCACTTAAGATAATGACAGGACGACACAATGCTAGAATAAATGTAACTAGACATTTACAGGATAAAAAACGATTAAAAAGGGTTTGCGAAAATATGCTGAAAAAAGTACGCCCTTTTTATAGTTTCAAGAAACAATGACCATGCTGAGAACCACGAGCGCTTGAATACTCGTATATTGTATTTTAGCCTTAACCCAATACCATGAGTGGGACAACAATGTAAAAATAGAATACAGCCAATGCACGAAACATTGTCCTTTTTTCTTTAATCTGACAGTCCCTGAAGAAGATTAGTTGGAGCAACCATACATCTTCATTGGAGCGTCACTGTGTACTGCAAGAAAGTTTTCATTCATCCCACAAATGGTGCATGGGGACAAATAATATATACAGTGAGGATACAACGCAAGAAAACATCTATTGTAAATAGTAAACAAATGGCTGACAAACGTCCTAAATTCATACTTGGCTACAAGGTTAGCACTACAGGTTCTGGTGCCTTTAGCTGAATGTCTTCATCTATATTTATATGGGTGAAACTATGGTCACAGCAGCCATAGTGACTACTTTAGGCCCAGAAGTTGAGGGGTGCTCTCAGGTTCAAGAACCTTGTTCCTTTCTGTTGGGAACAAGTACATAGTTGAATAGTTAATATGGCGTAAAAAATACACACGCCCATCAAGTTTCACCAAGAGAGGAAAATATGGATGAAGGGAGGGAGATATGGAGCTTTTAAGGTTTATTTTCCCTACTGATAAAGACTTTGAAACCCATAACTTAAGAGCCAATCTGCCCTAAGGAAGATTTCATTCCTGAACCCCAGAAGATGGCCATCAAACTGGATCTAAATTATTAATATGGCTACATAAGTATGGATATTATTTAGTAGTAACCTTTCTTCAAACCCTCACCTGTTCCTGCTGTGACCAGCTCCTCAGAAGGTTATTCCACAGATTCATAGTTCTCTTGGTGAAGAAGGCTTTCATCTTCGGTGTGGGGGGTGGGGGGAGAGACACACAATCCTTTTTTCTCCTCGTCCGACCAAAGGGAATATCGCCCTTGTCCCCACGCACTATTTGGATTCATAGCTAAAGGATTTAATTGCATAAATACCTTTACAATTATTGCTACTAAAGCTGCTGATAATAGATTATTTGTCATTTGGTATTCAATATTTTCAATTAGCCCTAAAACATATGTAATTGTATAACCCATGTATATGTGTTTCATACTATGGCACATGATGTTCTTCACAGGACACTGTAACTGTGGATCAATCATACTGTTCTAAATGATTTTGCTTGAAAGAGGGCATGATGTCCTGGTCAAACAGAAAAATATTTGCAAGAGAAACAATAGAGGTGACCATGGCATAATCCTAAAAGACTAACATACTCTCCCAAATCAGAAGCATTCTATAAATGTTTGCAAGCGTCATGGATATTTTTTATAAGTAAAAGAAAAACGTCAAAAAACAATTCCCCACTAGTAAAGTGTAAGCAACGTAAAGATTTAGTAGCATTCTAATGCTTATAGATAACACTGTAATGTAGGTAAGGGTGGATTTACAGCTGTGTTGTGAAATCTGTTGTTCCTGTCCATTGTGATACACTGAAACGGAAAGGAATGGTCTGCCTTTGATTGCAATGGGTTCTTAAAGTCATTAGGTCAGTTCCGCTCCGTTCTATCAGAAATCCATTTTTTTTCGGTGTTGAGAACAGCAGAGGCTGCTGCACTATTGTGTCCGTAAAAAAAGGGTTTCTGACGGAAAGAAGCATTCTGTTTTTTTTTACACTCAGTTCAATGTGAAACCAATATAAACAGATGGTCGTCTATTTGTATCCGCTCTTTTGTCCATTTAAAGGATCCGTGTTTCATTTCTTTACATAAGCAGAAAGATCAGACCTAAACAAAAATGGACCATCCATTTTAAAGTATTAAAAATTGCAGAAAAAATGGTTGTGAGCTGATGTCAAAGTATACATTTTTTTTTAACTGATAACCAGGGGCGTCGCTAGGCAGGTTTATTCGGGGCACAAGCCCCGAATAAAGCTGCCTGTGCCCCGAGTCTCAGACCGCCGGCTCCAGGCTGCGGGCCTGCAGCAGCGACGTTCATTGACTGTGTGTGCATGCTGGACGCGCACACACAGCTCAGGATGGTTCTAGGTTTTAGGGAGGGAGGCAACTGCAGGAGGTGACGGGGCTCAGGAGGGAGGAGGGGGCGCCGGCTGCTCACACTGCCAGAGGCAGGAAGATCCGGAGCACAGCACAGTGTGCAGCAGTGACAGGCTCCGCCCCCTGCTGTCATCTCTGCTCCCTCTCCTGCAGCTGCATTGTCCTGCCCTGTCCTTATGGCTTCAGCAGCTCCTACAGGTACCAACATCCTGCAGGTCTCTAGTAAGTGAGGAGCCTCCCTGCAGAGACAAGGACTGCGTAGTTTTAATAGGAGGGAAACAGCAATATCTTCATGAATGTAAACTGTACGAGGTTTTTTG